>BQNB010034073.1:0-51859 GCA_026074375.1 Tanacetum coccineum
GTGCACGCACATGACTTATACATAAATCAAATTTATGTTAAAATTTTAGCTATGGATAAATGAAAATTTCCCATGTTTAATGATTTTTATTTGTCATACAAATACAACTAATAATTATGCACGGGGACTAAATCTAGCAGATCAGAATTCTACAAGCTGGTGGAGAATTATGAAGATTTGGTCAAAGTTTACAAGATTAAGATTAGGAAAGCATTTAATTAGTTTAAATAGTTTTCTTATCATATTAGAAAAGTATTTAATTAGTTTAAATAATTTTCTTGTCATATTAAGAAAGTATTTAATTAGTTTAAATAGTTTCCTTATCATAATAATTTACTTTCTTTGTAAGTCATGATCTCTCCCTATACAAAGAGATCATAGACATAGGTTTTAGATATAGCAGAGTCGACTGATGAGAGTCGAATAGTAAAAGGTGTGTGTGTGTACACCATAGTTAGATAGTTAGTTGGTGTAGCCCTAAGATTATGTTTGGGGAAAGAAGGAAATGTATGAATAATAAAACCTTGTTAAATATCATTGTTCTTATTGTTATTATTCTGCTGCATATTGTTAATCTTTGATGTTTATAATCCTAGATGAGATCTAACCCATCTCGAGCTTAAACGATCTTAGTGTCTATCAGATTATTTAGACTTTATACTAACATCCCATGTGACTCAAACAAAGATGATGATTCAGAGCAACGAATGTCGCATGAGCTGATGATGATACGAGATATGATCCATCTGATGTTGCATTTATTGAATGGTTGGGGTCAAAAAAATTTAACTACAAGATGATGGATCATTATACAAAGAAAGCATTATGGATTTACTAGATTAGAGGAGATGATGAAGTTGAGCTCACGGATGAAGAATCTTCTGATAATGAAGATGAAGTTGCTGAAGTCTTTAGGATCGACACTAATATATCTGATTTTGAGACGCCTATGTGCAAGACCTTCAAAGAATTTAACTATCTTTTGCAAATCGATCCAGACTTACTTACTAAGGACATTAAGGGATTCAAGACTTATCAGGAATTTAAGGACGACTAGATTTATGAATAGAACAAAGACGTACCTTGGGTGGACGAGAAACCTTGGATTGATACAGGAGTATGGAAAGAACCGAAACCAGTCATACATACTTGCAAGCCTTTCAATTATAAAACCAGATATTCGGAATGGCCAACATGTAGTTGGAAGAGTGATGGATACTCTATGTTGGGATTCTAGATTTGATGAGACAAAATAAATAAAAGAATGAAACATAAGGACTAAATCTAGCAGATCAAAATTCTACAAGCCGGTGGAGAATTATGAAGATTTGGTCAAAGTTTACAAGATTAAGATTAGGAAAGTATTTAATTAGTTTAAATAGTTTCCTTATCATATTAGGAAAGTATTTAATTAGTTTAAATAGTTTCCTTATCATATTAATTTACATCCTTTGTAAGTCATGATCTCTCCCTATATAAAGAGATCATAGACATAGGTTTTATACATAGCAGAGTCGACTGATGAGAGTCGAATAGTAAAAGGTGTGTGTGTGTGTACACCATAGATTATAGTTAGTTAGTAACCCCAAGTTATAGTTGGGGTAATAAGGAAAACGTATGAATAAAGAAAACCTTGTGATAACATTGATTGTGTTCTTATAATTCTGTTGTGCATATTCAATCATTGTTATTGTTTATCCTAGATATAAAAGATCTAACCAATCTGAGCTTAAAACGATCTTTATCAATTGGTATCAGAGCCACGGGGCTCTTGATCTAGGATCTATAAGGTTTGTTGATGGTGCTATGAAGGAAAAAGAAGGTATGATTATTTCTGTTTGAAGTCGAGTTTGGTGAATATTAGGGTTTATTCACAAAACCCTAAATCTGGTTACGTTTGGTAAAGAAACATCAGCTATTTGAAGATCCAAAGGTTCAACTATTTGGGTTTTTGAATTCGTTCTTGAAGATGCAGCAAGTAAGTTCTATGTTAAAGTTGTATAATAACAAAAACATCAGGTTTTTATAAAGTATTAGCAGTTTGGAATATGATACGTTTATTTGGGCATGGTATCTGCTATGATATGAAAATCCCTAACTTTTAGGGATTGAAGTTTGTTCCCATAATGAGTTCGAGTGTTAATGTTGCTAATAGTTATGATTGATACTACCAAGATGTTGTGTTATACACTAAATGCTGTTGCTTGTGATTGTTTATACTTCCAATGAAGATAAAGGATAAGTTTGTGTTGTTTAAAGGATTAGTACTGCTTCGTTTAATCTTAGTACTGCTCATTAAAAGTTTACACTGCCAGCTTTAAAATTTGTGCTGCCCATATATTTTAGTACTATAAGTTGCTAATTAGTACTGCCAAAGCAAACAAAGAAAAGATTAATATTGTTGGTACATATGTGCAAATGGGTCGGTGTCAATTATGATATATGAATGGCAAAATGTTGGTTTGGGCTGATTTACTCATCAAACGACGTGGGATATTTGTTCATCAGATTTGATATCTATTTCAAGAATGGGACGAATAAAGGTATACTTAATACTGCTCGTGTTGTTTAAAGCTGCTTGATTAGAGTGTTGAAAGTAGCCAAGTATGAGATGTTAATGCTACTTGTTACTTGTTACGATTGCCAGCTTGGATGTTTACAACAGTAGTATGTTCAAAAGGTTTGTACTGTTCATTCATATTTTGTACTGCTGGCATAGAGAGTTAGTACTGTCCGTTGAAACTTAATACTGGTAGTGTTTAGCAGTTAATACTGCTAGGCTTCTATTGATTTTTAGTACTGCCAGAGTACTTTAATACTGCTAGCATTATCCGATGTTGGACAACAGATGCGTTTGGATCTCGGATAGAACTGTTTTTAACAACAGTCTATTCTTATTGATTTTATGGCTCGTTTTAGATTATTTGAAGATGTGATTTCGGGGAATGACAATTGAATATTGCTTATTTGATGTTGTAGTTGAGTTTACAGATCCTGCGTGTTCTTATTTTATCCTTAGTCAAGGAAAATAACTTGTCGGTGCTTTAAATGGTCGTTTGACGAAAATTGAAGAAATCTCAGGCAATTGTGATTTTTCTTATTGTGCTCAATGCTCACATTCGTATACTTTGAAGGAGTTAAGTTTTATGCTCACAGTGTCTCATTTTATAGGATAAATGAGGATTTTGGCAAAAGGTTGTGCTCTGGTCTACTTTTACTTTTCCCCTGTAGTTTGGAGTTCGACATCAGTGGAATTAGTGCAATACTATAAGTCACTAGTTAGGAAGATTCTACTTCTTCATCAAATTTCGTTATACTCAGTTTTTCTTCATCAGTGTCACTTCATTTAGAGCCTACAGAGTTCGAGATTCAAGAGGCTGGTAAACATATTGGTGTTTAGGCGGAAGCTTATTGATTAAATGTTTAACCATCTACATGCACCACTTGACGAGGAAAGTGTTTCGTTACTACTGCTAGTCATTTATTTACTACTGCTAGTTTGTGTTTCTACTCCTCTGAGTCATTTATCTTATTATGCTTCCATGAGTGTGTTTGAGTCATTATGAATGATGGATTGGTAGTGTGGCTATGGATTTGTAGTGTGTTATTATCTAAAGTTGCATATCTACAGGGAGAACCCATTATTAGATGAATGTTACAAAAAGGGGAAAGGAAAGAAGAGTTCAGGTTTATTGATTTGCAACTTATTATTTGTGGTGGCATGTATTAAGGAGATTTAAGTGGGGAAGCAGTTAGCATTTACAACAAGGAAGAGTTTGCTTCATTCAGGGAGATACATGATCTCAACTTATCTCAGCTGTAAGGGAAAGTCTCGTACAAGAAAATTGTTTGTTTTTGTCATCATCTATAGGGGAGTAGATTGTTGGGATTTTTGATTTGATGGATCACATATGCAACAGAATTAAAACAAAGGATCAAAGTCGTCATTCATGAACTCTGACTAGCTAGTGGAGGAAATATGAAGGATTGTGGTCAAATACTCTACAAGATAATATTAAATCTGATAAAAATGTGATCTATCAAGACTCAAGCAGGTACTCCTCCCTCCATGTGCCAAACAATTTCAAAAATCGACGCACTTGTTGAGGAGGGCATTTCTAAATAATCAAAACAATCGAGGTACAAAGGTTTTGATATCTATATCACAAGTACCTTGGTTGATTTTCAAATGGTTTTATGGTGAAGAGAACAGTACCAAAGACCAATATAAGGATGGTATGGTTAGGTACATGTTCCCGTAATCCTGCCAGAGCCGGAGGGATCTACCCAGGGACAATCCACTAGTTAGTGTAGAACTCCTTAGGTATGATATAAAAAAGGAGTAAAGTGTGAGTAAGGGAAGAGTGACGACTGAGATGGAGCTAGTACTGGAATAAACCCAACAAGGTACTAGTAATGAAGTCTCAGTATGCACTGAAGGGGTTGAAGAATGAAAAAGAAATGTTAAGATAAAGGGTGAAAAGAAAGCAGCCCTCCTTAAACATTAGGCAGAAACCGGGTTAGCACATATGCTGTCAGAATCACATGGTTGATTGCTGACATTGAAGACAAGTATCATGGACCCAGTGATACGTTGCACAACCCTCCCTAGCCACTCAAGATCCCTCAAAGGATTCTTGTTTCATTTCTTACGGAGATTAATACATTTCTATAGTCTCTCTCACTCCGAGTTAGATGATATTAAAAAGGTGGAAGTCTGCTCCAGCCTCCAACTACTAAAAACCAAAAATGCACTATTAAGTCTAGAGCCATGAGATCATCTACATATCTCGCTAGGACACTAATTCAACTTACGTTTGTTATTCACACACTGTGAAAATAAGTAATATCATAAGAGTCCTACGCATTATCCTTATGGTATTGCCAGAACATCCGAGTGATACGAAAATACTCACAATGAAGATGAAAATCCTTCTAGAGCCAACATAAAACAAGCTCTTGGTAGATGACATGTGAGATCCATTATGGATCAAACTTGTGACAAATAGAAAGCAACGATGGTGCGATTCTTTATGAATCAAACTTGTTCCAGGTAGTGAATTGACGAGTAGTTTTTGGAAAACCTTTCGATGTGCTCAACAACTGATTTTCGAGCACATTGACTGTGTATATCTTTCAAAACAAATGTGTTTCTGATGAAATTTGATTTTATGTTATAAAACCTTCGATGTGTCACAAAAACTATTTTCAGAGTGACACGCGACTGACTTTCAAATCAATTTCTCATTAATCCGTGGGTTTTTAATTCACTGGTTCACTCACTCCATGCTTTGTCTACTTTGAGATGCTCCGGTTTGAGAATGGCTAGCGCAGCTGCGAAACCCTGTCAAGGAGATTCTTCGGAATTCTACTTGATCACAGACAGTATTTATACTGATTAATGGGGAACCATGGTTCTTGCAACCTTATTCAATGAAAGTGAACAAAGACACTTTCGTTTGTTTATTACTAACATATACTTGCAGGAATCCCCGACGGTAGCAGCTGCTGGCAAGAGTCACGTCAATTTACAACCCCATGCTCACACTTCATATTCCTAATCAAAGATATCATGATAACTGAAAGACCTACAACACAGCTTTCACAACTCTGATGCGTGCTATCATGATCCGGAAAAGTATGAGCATGCCGGTCCGAAGGTTACAACATCACATGGAAGCAATACTTCACTACAAGGATGATTAAGAGATCTATTGTGGCTGATGATCTCAAAGAAAGCTCAAAGATCACACAAGTCAAAGGAACTATGCTCAAAAGTCACTACATAATGTACAAAGAGATCAAAGAATGAAGAATCAAAGATTACGAGCTGAAGTCAAATGTTCAAGACTTAGAATGCTAGGATTCATATTGTATTTTTTAGGGGTGACCTCCCTTAGGGGGAGATTGTTAGGTTCATGAAAAAGACTCGGTCACCCCGTGTATTGTCTAGAATAGCATAGCTCAAAGATGTAATGTAAGCGTATGACTTATGGTTTTGGGCCGGGTCTTTACCCACATGTAAGCCCACTCCATAGCCTATTTTCTAGGGCATGTAACTCACTATATAAGCCTCTTTCCAGCCATGGAAAGAGGTTGGTTGTTCATTTTATCAATTACACACATAAGGTTTTTCTCTCACTAGAAATCCTCTCATTTCTCTCTATAATTCGGCCAACCCCTATTCATTCCATTGTGTTATGATATCCAATATCCTACAGAAAATTTGGCGTATAACTTCTCCTTCTTGAATAAGTCTAAAATCGTCTTCAGGTGGACTTCATGCTCTTCTTCTGACTTTGAGTAGATTAAGATGTCGTCAATGAACACAATTACAAATTTGTCCAAATACGGTTTGTAGACGCGGTTCATTAAGTCCATAAATATTGTTGGTGCATTCGTCAGCCCAAATGGCATGACTGTGAACTCCAAGTGCCCACAACGTGTTCTAAACGAGTTCTTCAATATATCTTCCTCTCGAACTCTTAACTGATGATATCCCGAGCGAAGATCTATCTTGGAGAAACAACACGCACCTTATAATTGGTCAAACAAGTCATCAATTCTGAGGAGAGGATAGCGGTTCTTTATAGTCAACTTATTTAATTCCCTATAGTCAATACACATTCTCATCGCACCGTCTTTCTTCTTGACAAAAAGCACGGGTGCTCCCCATGAAGAATGACTGGGTCGAATGAAGCCCTTCTCTTAAAGCTCCTTTAGCTGGTTCGACAACTTTGACATCTCTGACAGAGCTAATCGGTATGGCGATTTAACAACTGGCAACGCGCCTGGTATCAGATCGATGCGGAATTTTATCTCTCGTACAGGAGGTAAACCTGACAGATCATCTGGAAATACCTCAGGGAAGTCTCGGACAACCCGAATGTCATCAAGCTTCTTTTCATTAGCCTTGATACACGCAAGTGATCTAGGATCCTTTTCCGGCCTCTCGTCTTGTACTTCAAGAATCCCGCCATTCAGAAGAGGAATACGGATAATCTTTTCATAACAATCTATGACAGCTCGGTGGTATGACAACCAATCCATGCCAATAATGACATCGAAACTTCCTAGTCGGTTCGGGAGTAGGTCAATTTTGAAACAATGGTTATACAAAGCTAAGATACAACCTCGTAAAACAGTGTTGGTACTAACCACCTTTCCATCTGCTAACTCTACTTCATAACTAGTATTTAAAGCGGTTTGGGCAATATCAATAAAAGGTGTAAACGCAGAAAATACAAAACTCTTCTCAGCACCAGAATCAAAGAGGATACAAGCGTAGTGATCATTAAGAAGAAACGTACCCGTGACCACATTCGGATCCTGCTGCGGATTTTCAACCACCACGTAAGCTCTCCCACGAGCTCCCTCATTCTGCTGGTTCCTTCCTTTTGGACACTTATCCTTGTAATGTCCCTTTTTACCGCATCCATAACAAGTCACATCCTAAAGGGGGGTAACTCCTGCACCTAGAACCCTAGATCTACAATCTTTTTCTTGATGACCACTCTTCGACTTGATACTTCAAGGAAGCCCGCCATTTTTCAGAAGAGGAATACGGATAATCTTTACGATAACAATCTATGACATCTCTGTGGTAGTGTACAGACCAATCAGTGCCCAAAAATAACAATCGAAACTCCCTAGTGAGTACTAGTTCGTGAGTAGGATCAAGATTTGAAACAATGGTTTTATACAAGACTAAGAGACAACCCTCCTCGTAAAACAAAACATTGTTGGTACAAACCCACCACCTTTTATCCCAATCATTCTAACTCTAACTTACTTCATAACAAGTATTTAAATCGGTTTTGGGGCAATATCAATAAAAGGTGTAAACGTCAGAAAATTCTACACAAAAACCTCCTCTCACACACATCCATACTAAGAAAAAAACATCATTACTCTCTCCCAAAGACCACAACAGAATCCACAAAGAGGATAAACAAGTGCATGCGTAGTGATTCATTTACAAGAATAAGAACAGAAACGGGAAATCCGCGAATGAAACCAAACTGGACATTCGGAGAGGAATCCTGCCTGCGGTATTTTCAACAAAAAAACCACCTACGTAAGCGTCTCCCAACGCGGGCTCCCTCATTTCTCGATGTCCTGCTGTTCCTCCTTCCTTATTGGACACTTATATTCCTTGTAATGTCTCGCATTTTACAAGATTTATTTTAAGTTTTTAATTAAAATAAATGTAAAAAAAATTTATTTTTTATTATTATTTTTTTTTTATAACTAAGTAGTTTTTAAAAATTTATTTTTGTATTTTTTTACCTTTGTTATGTTTTATTATAATTTTTATTTTTATTTTTTATTTTTTATAATATATTTTTAAATGGTAATTTTATTTTTATATTTTTTAATTTTTTACATAAATTTTATTATTATATATCTTATTATAATTTTTTTAAAAACCTGCATCCATGAACAAGTCATCATCCTAAAGGGGGGAAGGGGGGTAACATCCATGCAACTAAACCATAGATCTACAATCTTTTTTCTTGATGGACCAGTTCTTCTTTTGGCACTTTCCAAAACACATTTGAGGGAATTGCCCCATTGTGGGTGAGAGTTGCAAGAAAAAAAAAAATTGGCAAAAACCGAAAAAACGGTTTTCACCTGGTAGATTCCTCTCCCAGACATAAACCCTTTAACTCTCCTTACTCCTCTCCCACAAGTGTGGCTTTTATATATAAAAATATATCTCCACCTTCTCAGGTGGGGCTGTGCAACATAGGCCCCCGGCCTAGGCACGTTTTTCCTTCCAGCCTACCAGCCTCCTGTTTTGTTGTTGGTGATGGTTGTTGTTTCCGGTTGCCAGTTGTTTGTTGTTTTGTTGGGGTTATTGTTGTTAGGTGTTTCTTTTTGGTGGGGGGGGGTCTTTTTTTTCTCTTTTTTTTTTTTTTTCTTTTTCTTTTTTCATTTTTTTCACCTTTTTTTATTTTTCTTTTTTTTTTTTTCTCTTGTTCTTTTTTCTCATAATATTTTTATCTAAAATATAATTTCAATACTTATTCTCTCTTATTTAATTTATTATTGCTCACTATATTATATTATTTTTTTCCATCTATAAAATATACAAAATTTCTTTCTACATTATTATTACTTGCTTAATTTCAAAATTTTTTTTATTTTATCTTTTTATTTTTTTTTCCTTTTTTTTCTTATTTTTTTTTTTTTTTTTCTTTTTTTTTCTTTTTGGTGGTCTTTGATTTTTTTCTTTATTCTTTTTTTATTTTGTCTTATTTTTCTTTTTTTTTTCCTCTTTTTTTTTTCTTTTTATTTTTTTTTCTTTTGGGGTGGTCTTTTTTCCTTTTTTTTTCTTTTCTTTTTTCCTTGTTTTTTTTCTGTTTTTTTTCTTTTTTTCTCTTTCTTATTTTTTTTTTTTTTTTTTTTTTATCTTCTTTTCTTTTTATTTTTTCTTTTCTTTTTTTCTATTCCGCACATCTTCTATAATTTTTAAATTAATTACTAAATTTATTTTATAAAATCTATTTACTATAAGTCTCCATGTCTCATCTCATCATACTTCCAATTCTAACTTCATATACTATATTTATATATTTTCATATATATACTACTCTGCGAGTGAGTCCACTTTTATCTCACTTTATATTCACTTACAATTTTCTCAATCCTTACTCTTGGTGTACCAATTTTTTTTATTCACTTCAATTTATCATTGTATTTCATTATTCATCCATTTACATCAAAATTTCTCTTATTATTCTCAATTTAAAATACCAAAATATTAGACTTTACATTTAATTTTATTTTCTAATTTATCTGTACTATCTCATCATATATCCCATTAACTATATTTTTTATATTTTTTTATTTCTTTTATATTTTCCATTCTCATATTTTTCTCAATTTAATTTATATTTATAAGCGATTTCCCAATTCTAAGAACAAGACAACAGACTAAAGCACACAAAAAAACTAGCAATTCTAAAAGACAATGCCAAACACAAGAAAAAGCATCTAGCACACAAGAACAAAGAAGTTCAATTCATAAGCAATTCTAATTCTAGAGCACTACAGAGCATCTTCTAGCAGCACACACACATCACCTAGCAAAGAGCATCAAGCAAGCAACTCAGGAATTCTAGCAACAGGAGAACAGGCAGTCATAGCAAACAGCATCTTCTAATCCCTAGCAAAAGTCGAAGCAACAAAGAGCACTAGCAAGCAGAGCATGAAGCAGCATAAACAATTCTATTCCTAGATTCTAGCAAAATACCTAACACCAATAAACATCTAGCAAAGCAATTCCTATCAAGTAAAGTAGCACACACAACAGCAAAAGCAGCAAGCATAAACTCACCCATATAAAAACCCTGAAACTAACTTACTTGCTTGCATTTTGATCTACTTCTCGAAAGAAAAAAAAAAGAAATCGAAAAACCCCAGAATTTAACTACTACTTACTACCTCTACTGCACCTAAAACTATTTCTTAAACTTAACTAACATCTAAACTACCTTACTAAATTACACTACTTTTTAAAAAAAACTAAGAAACTAATTAAAACAATAAACTACTTCTTAACTTCGTGGATAGATAAATTTATACGTCCATGTTGATGGCATCATGCAGAGTTGCAGGCTTTGAAGTAGTGATATTTCCTTTGATTCTTTTAGGAAACCCACGAATGTACTTTTCAATCTTCTTCTTTTCAGTGGACACCAATTCAGGACACATCAAAACCAGTTTGTGGAAGCGATTGCGGTAAGCCTCAATATCATCTCCTTTCAGAGTCAGAGTCCAAAGTTCTTGTTCCATCTTTTGGATTTTTGTTGTCTCGGGCAGTATTCCGTAGTCATCATCGTCTTGAATTCATCCAGAAATAAGGTTTAAAGCATTGAACGAGCCCTAGGTGTGGCTCATTCCCTATTCCACCATGTTAAAACGCACTGACCCTCAAAAGTACTGAGCAGCAAACATAACATTATCATTCTTCGCGACACACTTGCAATTTATCAACACTTGCTCCACCTATCCTCTCATCTAACGCCTTAAACCACAACACCCTTCCATCATAAACATAACAAGAGTAATAAATAAGTGAAAAAAACAAAATGTAATAAACAAATAGACTATAACTGTACCATTAAACGAGTGAGCTTTTCCCATTCATAAAAGTCTTGTGCGAACAACCCTGCACATTCACAGTTCCTCCAGCATTCCCAGTGTTTCCTCATGAACTTCTGGCACTATCTAAATTAGCCCTAGACTTTTCGTATTCTTCAATAACTTTAGCCACACGTTTTCCACTAACCTCTTAACCGATTTCTTCTTCAATCTTCTGGGCGGCATGATTCTGTCAACAATACGAGTACAGAATTCGTTAAGAATTTGTAAGAGCACATCGAGTCAAGGTATATAATACTAACAAAGAAAATAAGAATATTATAATAATCATGAATTTATCATCAATACAGTATACAATTCTATAATGAATCCACATAGCCACAAGATTAAATTTCACAATGATAGTTATTTTAAACAATTATAAAATTAATTTTTTATAATTTAAACGGTGATGCTTTTATAAATAAACATCATTAATCATAATGGTCAATATTTATATAATCGACCGATACGAATGAATAGTAATACACTAGAAGATAGACGTAAGGGATCGAAATTAAACCAAGTATTATATATAAACTATATAATACAATAATGATAATCGAAAAAGTAAGTAAGGATCGGGGAATACGCGCGCGAATATCGGGTAAGCGTTGAAGGATTCTGCATTTTGAAAATGAAAGAAAAGATTTTTTTTTGAATTTGGTTATAGACTAGGTTTTGAAAATGACTCAGTTCCCTATAACCTTGGCTCTTGATACTAATCTGTAACACCCCCAAAATCTGGTAGCAGCGGAATGGTAACAATGAGGTGCCAACAAACAAGATATAGGAAACGACCTCAAAGAGACGTTTTGAAATAAGTAACATTTGATGCATTATAAAATATCAGAGTTTTCACATTAGGTCCCACATATTTAAAAGCGCCATAAACCTTCGACATACACTTGTAACACAAAAGCTTCACGATTTCAAAAGATGACATATGTTTTCAAAAGTTAAAGAGTGCATCAAATTTAAAGAAAACACAGAATCCATCTTCACGATATCCCCGCAGCTCCCGTCCAAACTTCATACCTTTGGACCTGAAATTAAACATGCTAAAAGTCAACACAATGGTTGAGTGAATTCATAGGTTTATCAGTAAAAGAGTGGACCACAAGATTTAAGTAATGGTAGACTATGCGCGTTCATACGTTAACTGTTAGTGCCCCAAAATAAATATAGGGTGTCTGCCAAACAGCCTACAAGTTCCTTAAAATGTATTATTGCACTAAGCTCATGACCCCGAAACCTTAACAGTCAGTGCCCCAAAATAAATATAGGGTGTCTGCCAAACAGCCTACAAGTTCCCCAAAATGTTAAATGCACCATGGCCAACTTGTGACCAGAAATTTCAGGTGGGAATTGTCAGTCCCGATAGATCTATCCACAACACTTGCGCTCACTACATTAGCAATTAGCGGTTCATGATTGGGTAGGAACTTAAATGGCAATGCGGTAACTTAGACAATAATATTCAAGCAATAATCTGGATAGCATACAATTTAAAACACTTGTGTCCATAGTAAAACAAGCATGTAATTTCACCCCGTAGAGTTTGTCAACAAGTAGATGGAAAAATGGGCTATGAACTCACCTCAAGTGAATGAACGGATATTGAATATTAAATAAGTGAAAACGTCACGGACAAGTCCGAATGCAACCTAATTGAATATAGGTTGTACGAGTATAATGCATTTAATATAATGCGGCATCACAAGTTATAGCGTTTAATCACCACCTAAAACTCTTTGTTTAATTTATAAAATTAAAAACTATAAATTTGTATCTTGAAAAATAAATGTTCATGTATTCGTATTTGAAAAAATAGTATACTTGTCTAATAATTTATTTATTTGTTAAAAATACTTGATTTAACATTTTTATTATTCGTATAATGTTGTCGTATAAGTAGTTTGATCGTCTTGTAAAATAATATTTATAAAGTTAAATCTTGTATAAATATTATATAAGCGATTCTAAATTGTTTCGCATAATTTTTATTAAAAGCGAACCAACACCATTCATGTCAGGAAAAGCGTTTAGTTTACAAACTATACATCCGAAAATTATGAAAATCGGCAGGTTTATGTAAAATGTCGTTCCGAACGACTTTGTAGTTTTACACTTCGACCCAATCGGACCCGAAGGTCCTCAAAACTGAGTTTCAGTAGCTGCTGAAACATTTACAGTTTTTCAGCTTTTATATATAATGTTCGATAACTTTGAAACGTCGTATCTTACTCGTTTTAACTCCGTTTTTAGCGTTCTTTATATGTATGAATTCGTGGCGAGATGAACTATGTTTATAAAATGTCCACTATTTTTATAAGTGGCTGTGTTAAATCAGTATTTCAAAATAGTTTATAAAAGTATTTTTATAAACTTAAATCTTGCGAATATCGTATCTCCTTCGTTATAGCTTCGTTTTGCGAGTTTCTTTTATGCTTAGAATCCTTATGACATGTACTATTATTATAAAATAAGTATACATTTTTATCAGATTTGGTTTTATCTCAGTTTTTATAAAATAAGTTTTATAAAAACGCTTTTAGTCATTTAATTATCCTAATCTCGTAACTAGCATAACTTCTTCGTTATAAATCGGTTTTTCATGTTCTTTATATGCTTATGATCCTTGTGAAATGTACTATTATATAACAACATTTCCTGAATTTATAAAAACTTGGATCTTAACATAAAGTTTCAAAACAGTCCCTTAGGTTTTATAGTTTATAAAATGTGTTTTATAAATCTATAACTTGTTTATTTTTGTACAAACCTTCTAGGTAACCTTGTAATATGTTGTTTTACGTACTTAGAGTCCTCCTAGTCATGTCCAAAATGATTGTCTAATATTTAGTCCTTATGATAATATATCCATTTCATTTTATAACACATAAAAATAAAAGCTAGGTGGTGATAAACGAAACAACAAGTATGTAAACTAGTAAATGTAGAAATCAAAAGCTTAGAGTTTAGATGACCTTAGGAGAGTAAGATGATGAAGAAAACAAGATCAAAACTCCAAATGAAACTAAACCCAAATCGAAACCCTAAGCTTCTTGTTTAAACCTTGACAAAAATATACCAAAGCTTCCAATATATATAACCAACACCTTAGATAACTTGTATGGTTGCAAAAAAAAGTTTTATGAATTGTTTCTTGTGGTGAATTCTAGCCGTGAGCTAGAGAGGGAGAACAAGAGAGATGTGGTTAAGTTTCTAGTGAAGTGTATGTGTAAACTAGTATGTATCTCTTTATGTACTTCATGAAAGTCATAGTTACTATTTAGGAAGTCAAGGTTTGAATACTATTGGAGGAGTTTAAGGAAGAATGTTGGTCAAGATAGTTAGGAGTACTAGGAAGTATTTGGGGGCTAGATGTTGGTGTGGTTATTGTCCCTTTGGTTGCCGAAATTAGGGGAGAAGGAGACAAATATGTTCCTTGATATTTTATGAATGGATACTAGTATATATTGTATATAGCTAGTTTAGTTTAAGTGTGGAAGAGTATACATGAGCTTGTTTGTAACTTTGAATTCTAAAATTGTATTCCTTATGCGAAATCGGCAAGAGTGAGTTAAATGAGTGAAGTTTTATAAAACTTTGAGTATTGGGTATAAAAATAGGTATTTGTTGAAGCGTAGAAAAGCTTTGGTGCTTCCGGGTATGCCTAAATATATTTACTTGCGAAACCTAAACGTTTCACATAACCAATAAAAATAAAATATAAAAATTTGATTAATACTTTCGTAAAAATAATATATTGCTTGCTTCACGTAAACTTTAATTTGTTTGGTGGCCGTTTACATTGAATGCAATTTTTTTTAGCTTACGCGATTTAACTATATGATAAGAACTAAAAGTAAACCCGTACAAGGCAAAAAAAAATAGTGAAATAAATGATGTCGTAAATGACCTGAAAATACGGGGTGTTATACAAAATACCTTTGATTGCAAATAAGACGAAGTTATAAACAAAACAAAGCCTGATTACAAAGATGATTCAAACATAAAAGAATAAATGAAAAGATTTAAAACACACGACACTCCTAATATGCGAGAAAAATAAACATTAGGTTGCCTCCCAAGAAGCGCTTTTCTTTATTTATGAGTCTTGTATCTAGACTCGAAGTCACACGCCTTACGTAACTTCTCTTTCATCATCTACCTCATCTTCTATTTTGACAAGAGCAGGGCGCTCATTTTTAAAGTTTTTATTCCTCCATCGGTCGAACTCCATCTCCTTTTCTTGGTGAAGTTTTATCTTTTTATCCCATTCCAAGACTAGCCTATTCACAATCATAGTGGGGGATATAGGCTTTATATCGTTCTTAATCCCTTTCTCGCCCTTACAAATGGATTCAGGTATCCTACGGAAGCTTATCTTACTCTTTCCAAATGTTAGATTTATGGTGCCCTTATCAAACTTAATCACGGCTTTAACCGTTGTCAGGAATAATGTTCCTAAGATGAAAGGCCTCTTTTCGTCTTCCTTAATGTCTAAAATCATGAAGTTTACGGGGTACACATGCTCATCAACCATAATTAATACGTCCTCTGCTATTTCTAAAGGGTAGATATACGAGTGGCTAGCTAGGGAGAGTATAATGTCCGTCTCAGCAGGCCTTTCGTTGGTTAGTTTCATGTAGGTAGAAAAGGGTTTGACGTTCACTTCGGATCCTTAGTCAACTAGGGCGTTCATGTGTTTCAGGCCTCCTATGTTACAGGGTATTTTGAAGTTTCCTTCGATGTCCTCCTTCCTTATTATCTTTTTTTCTAAGGACTGCTTTATAAACAGGTCCCCTAGGTAATAAATTGTAAGTCCTTCCTTTTATTTTTCCAACTCGGGCTCCTGATAGGGAGTCATTGAACCTATGATTATCAACAAGTCCCTTTATTAGTTTCCCATTGATCCTATGCTTCAGGTAATATTCTACGGGCTGAGAGCTGGGTGCCTCGGTCGTTTCTTCTTTTCCAGCTTTTCTGATTGGTTTGTTTTTGATCCCATTTTCAGCTTCATTCTCCTTCTCGGCTTCCTTTACTGGCATTCCCATTTCTATTCCGATAGGGTTTTCAATGTCATCGCCGATTGCTACGTCATTATCATCGTTCCTCTCTTCCTCCCCTCTAGTGAGAGAGATAGAATTTACGTTTTTGGTGACGGTGGATTTGGCCTCTTCTCTGATTAGCACTTTTTTAGGAGCCCTGTTGGTTGTGAGTTCCTTAAGAAGCCTGGACATTTCTGCCATCCTATCATTTATCTTCTCTCGCTGTTTGAAAATGGCATTCTCAAATCTTTCCATCCTTTCGGTGTGTGCTGCCATGTAGTCCAGTACTCGATATTCGAAAGTGGTTCCTAACGCATAAGGCTGAGGGATTGGGCTGGTACGTTCGTAAAAAGTGAAGGGGCTCTGCTTTGGTAGTTCATTCTAGTTTCGCTGGCGAGGGTTTGAGTAGACTGCTTCGGCATAAGCTTGAGGGACGTGTGTCTAGCTTGGTCTGGGCGTCGGTCGCGATCTTTTTAGTAATAAATTAATCTGGTCTTCGAGCTCAATAAGTCTTTGGTCAGGCGTTTTTGAAGTGGGTTAAGGTGTAGAAATAGCCTTGACCGGTTTGACGAATTCTTTTGCGTCATTCCAGCCCTCATGGTCGTAAAGGGCGAGGTTCTCAATGATTTCCCAAGATTCGTTAGGGTTCTTATTCTAGATTTTTCCGTCGGCGACGCGGTCAATCTCGCACTTAAGATGAAATGAGACATAATCATAAAAAATCTGGATTTGAAGCTAACGATCGATGCCATGACGAGGGACTTTTTGTAGTAAGTCCTTGAAACGAGTTTATGCTTCAGGTAGAGATTCTCCATGATGTTGTTGGAACATCAGGATATCGTTACGGAGTTTTGCAGTCCTTCCCGGTAGAAAGAATTGAGCAAGGAAATATCCTCCCATGTGTTGATGGATTCTGCTGGAATACGTTCAAGCCAATTGCTAGCTTGATCGCGAAGGGAAAATTGAAATAAACACAGGCACGTTTTTTTCCCTGTTTTCACCGTCAAGGTCAAGTGAGTCCTGATGTGCGGTTGTCTTAGGACTTCTACACAAGAAGTTTTACAACTCCCTAGGCAGTGCACCTAATCGTTGTAGTGTAGTATAGGCAAGACTCAGGGTTGTTTATCGTTCACTCAAGGAATAGGTTGGGAAAGCTTGATCACGATCTAACATAATTCTAAGGGTTGAGAAAAGATTATTTTTTTGTATTTTTATATTTTATGGAAAGCAAGTAAATCATATAATTGGAGAGAGGTTTGGTTTTAGCTGCTTAAACTAAATATCAAATGAAGACTGTTACCCGATGGTATCCTTTCTACACAATCACGTTTCCCTAGACATATCAACAGCGATGCAGACAAAAACTAGTTTTCTAAGACCTAACATGCACATCCATCACAAGAAGCAACACCACTAAGATCTGCACTCTAGGTTTCATACAATCGTAAATAAACACAATAGGAGGTTTAGCCAAGCATGTTAAAGATAAAACAAGAACAATAAATCAAACAACACATAGACATATTGAATGATTAAGTAAACCTTACTTGATTAAAACATGAATTGGAAGAAGTACAATAGGGTTTTTAGGCCCTAAAATCGTCTCCTACAGCTGCTAAACGAACTAGGATTCGTACCCTCTTTTTATTCTAAAGTTACACACTCAAAACCCTAAATTCGGGTTTGTATATATAGGAAAAACGACGCGATGACGTCGCGTTTTAGTCGTGACGCCGTTGTGAGAAGAATCTTCTAGATTTGTGTTTGAGTCGGTGCGAGCTGACGCCGTCATGAAATGATGTGACGCCTTCACTTGATGAGTTGTGACGGCGTCGTGTATAGCTTGTGACACCGTCTCTAGGCTCTGTGAGCACAAATCTTCAAGAGTCTTGGTGTTGGTTCGCAATCTCGTTCGTTTCTTCTCCAAATGAGCCTAAGTCACGTGTAATTCATCTAAATGTCTTCCAAATGAGAAATACCTGAAAAAGAATGATTAAGTACCTATTTTAGGCATAAACACATGATTTTGAGGGTTAAACGACCCCGAAAAAGTGTATAAAATGACACCTCATCAAATACCCCTACACTTAGGATATGAGGGCTCATTTTACCTACTCTTTAAAAATATTCTACAACACAACCTTCTAGACCTCGTAATTAAAAGCACGAAAAGTATATACTAGCACCTCACATAAGTGTTTAGGATTCTCTCTTTCACTCGAGTGTACAATGAATTATAACATATGGGGGAAACAGAAAATCACACTCATTACCTGTCATATCATATAAATTACCATAGGCTTGGTAAAGGATCAAACCTCCACCGCTAGGTGCAAGTATTATTCATTACTATCTAAGAGGTCTTTTAGAGGCTTGTAGGGTGTAGGTGTAAGATAACATATAATGGAAACGGAAACAGATGGGATACATTTGGGTGGCTTTAGGTGAATTTAGAGTGGAAGGGTTATCTAATTATTTTTATGAATACACGCTGGTTTGGTTGCTAAGTCAAGACTCAGACGAAGATATACAAACTCTACACTCTACATCAATCTCTTTCTTTTTCTTTTCTCTTTTTTTGAATAACATAATACAACATGGGGGTTTATAACACGTACCCCTACACTTGAGCTTTTACATGCTCGATATTTACAATCTAACTAATGACCCGAATTGAGGTGGATCAAAATAACATGGATATCATTTGACAAACATATGGGGGTATTGACTTAACTTTTCTTCCCCATTCTTCCGCGAAATAAATACTACCATGAATCCCAATCGTCCCAAAACTGTATTTACAAGGATAAGGACTTAGCAACCGTGTACTCAATAATTAACTTGGGTTAAAACACAATAATGTACTAAAAGCGAGTACATATAAGGTAGGCTAAGGCTTTTTGGGTGTAACGATTGGTTTAAGGGTGACAATGCTCTTCATTAATAGTCCGGATTAACCAGAAAATTACGAGAACCGTGAAAAAGGATAGGCTCGGAGGGTTGTACTAGGGTATCCTGCACTAAAGGTGAGTGCATGGCAAGGGTGTGGGATAGTTATATGATCAGTGTGACCATCATAACAGTTACAGGTTTAAAACATGGGTTAATCCTAATGCCTCTTATCAAGCAAATCCTAATACTTATTATGCGATCTTGGGATGCATCACAAAAACTAGTTCTAGAATTTAATATGCTACCGGTACACTCTCATAATCCTAAAGTAACCGATACCAATGTTCCAGAAAAGGCGGCAAAACCACGCATACACATCTGTAATGATGGAATAGACACACATGATTGCTCACTCCTTAACTCGAACAGGCTAAAGGTATAATATCTAAGGGCGAACCTCACATTGTGAGGGTTGAATTTTGAGGGTTGTTGTGCTAGTCATATAGATTCCTATCCATGGGACGCTAGTAATACTCGATTTTCGTTGGTGTGTGTCATAAAAAATTTTAAATTTTGGTAAAAATCACCCTTTTATGCTATGTTTCGATATATTACCCATCTTTTCAAAGACAAGGCAAATGACAAATGAAAGAATAGTTTCTAAGGCTTATTTCCCCCTACACTTAAGTTGAACATTATCCCCAATGTTCTCTAGAAGTACCCGTTAAAACAGATAAAGGGAAAATAAAACAAGGAAAAGAAACTAGTACTCCCCTGGTTTACTCAATAATGGAGAAGAAACATGCGATAACTGGTTAAATCGTCCTCTGAGAATCATCCAATGAAACTTCCTAAGAACTTCCAAGCTTCTTCTCATAAAATATAACCTGTAATAAAAGACAAAGACAACTATATCAAGCATAAAATATGCATTTTACCAATATACAATGTGAATTTAGGGTTCGACTTGATAGATAGGATGAAAGAATTGTTAAACTCATTAGGTTTTGCAGGTTTATAACAGAAGAATACATATATTAAATGTTGTGCAAGTTTTATTTTAAAAAATGATTAAAAACTTTAAGTTTTCTGAACCTGGGCGTTTGACGCCGTCAGGGTTGTGGTGACCCCGTCACAGGTGTCGTGGTGACGGCGTCGCATGTTAATCGTGACGCCGTCTCCACAGTCTGTGAAAACGAAATTTTTGTTTTTGATGAAAAATTTCCTACACTTGATCCCACAAGTTAATTCCTGTATAAATGGTTGTACGAAACCTGAGATTTAACAATTCAATCATATGACTCGAAACTAACGCGAATTAATCTAAACAATTCATTTATCATGTTTGAATTTGGCTCAAAAGCCGGATAAATTCCCCTACACTTATTGTTTGCAAAATACCTTTGATTGAAATTAAGAGAAAGTTAAAGACAATGCAAAGCATGATTACAAGATAGTTCAAACATAATAAAACAAATGGTAAAGAATTAAAACACACATGACACTCCTAATTTTGGGAAAAGTAAATTGGGTTGCCTCCCAAGAAGCACTTATTTTTGTTCGAGTCACGAGCCTGACTCTACCCTTATTTTATAGATAAAGGGGAGGGTTCCCCTACACTTGAGTTCAAGTGCGGGTGATAGTCACAGTACATACCATCGTGATGAGAAGGATCCATACGTTGAGAAATTTGTTGTTGAAGAATAGGCTCTAAACGGTGTGCATCTAGAATTCTACCTCTCTCAACTTCATTTGGCCTATCGAATAAACTAAGTTCTTCTCCTAGAGGAGAAACTTCCTTAGATTCTAATCCTCAATCATCATCAAACATTTCCTAATTTGAAATATCAACACCTAAGGATACACATTTTCCTAATAAACCTGGTTTAAATCCATAATATCTCTTAGGGTCATTTATACCAGGGTTATAATAACTATACACACCCTTAGGATAGGAATTTGCCATCTGAGGTGAAGGCGGTGTTTGAGTTGTTGAATAATCTACTACCTTCATCCTAGAACTATCCGGACTATGTAGTTTGATGGGTGATTCGGGGCCTATTACGTCTCATAGACTTACATCTAAGGATGGACTATTGAGTAAAGGTTGAGGCTCCGGTCCATCAAAACTATGAAATTCCCTAGAACTAAGAGGAGTGTTGTGATTACAATTCAAGCCTACTTCCTCTAGTTTTGTTTCGTTCAAAGGTTCTACCTCTATTGGGGTTCCTATAGTTTCATCTACTTCTTCCGGGTGAGTCACAGGCAGTGTGGCTTCCTTAAATGATGGTGGGACTTGTGGGGTATTTTGTGGGTTTGGATTTTCTACTTTGTCCCATGCTATATTCCTATGCATCTCAACCCAAATATTTTCATTTCCAAATAATCTTTTTGCCTGAACCTTTAAATTTTCTATTTCCTGTTCGGAAATAATGTTTGGTGGGTTGTCCGATTCTTTTTGGCCCTGGGCAAAGTTTTCAATGGTTTCCCATGCCTCTTCACCACTTAACTCCCTAAGGTTCCCGTCTGCTGCAAAGTCAAGGTCCATTTGGGTATATTGGTCGACGTGATGATAAAAGAATTAAGCAAGGGACCATAAATCGAGGCCATGATGAGGGACTATTTGGATTAAGTTTTTGAAACGAGTCCACGCATCGTAGATAGGTTCATCTTGATGTTGTTGAAACACCAAGGTATGATTTTGGAATGGGAAGGTTGTGTTTTGTGGAGGGTTTTGAAAGGGTAAGGTAAGTGGTCTTTCATACATCATGATGGTGAACAAAAGGGTTACAAACAAAAGGCACAAAGAAAAGATAGACTACGAGAAAGCTAAATGACAAGAAATTAAATCTTACTTGAAAGGATTCAAGCAAGTAGAACTAAGCTAAACTATGATCAATACCTAACTATTCCCCAGGCGGCGGCGCCAAAAACTTGATGTGCGGTTGTCGTAGGACTTCTACACGAGAAGTTTTACAACTCCCTAGGCAGTGCACCTAATCGTTGTAGTGTAGTATGGGCAAGACTCGGGGTTGTTTATCGTTCACTCGAGGAATAGGTTGGGAAGGCTTGATCACGGTCTAACAGAATTCTAAGGGTTGAGGGAAGATTCTTTTTGTATTTTTGTATTTTATGAAAGCAGGTAAAATCATATAATTGAGAGAGTGGTTTGGTTTTAGCTATTAAACTAAATAATAATCTAAACTAATGGTGATAACAATAAGATAAAAGATTGTGTCTATTTAATCATGTATTACTCCCTAGATTGCTTCTCCTAGTGTTGTTGCCTTGTCACACTTGTGATGATCTATGTAATTATTTCCTAAAGCATGAACGAATTACACGAACCCGCCGTCTACTTAGTATGCCGCTAGAGCAACGCACATGCAAGGTAGTATGAAGACTATTACACGGCCCCTAGGAGTTTACTAAGTGCATGTGAAATACATTAAAAGTGGATCAACCATATTAGGGGGCAAGGTAGTATGAAGACTGTTACCCGATGGTATCCTTTCTACACAATCACGTTTCCCTAGACATATCAACAGCGATGCAGACAAAAGCTGGTTTTCTAAGACCTAACGTGCACATCCATCACAAGAAGCAACACCACTAAGATCTACATTCTAGGTTTCATACAATCATAAATAAACACAATAATAGGTTTAGCCAAGCATGTTAAGAATAAAGCAAGAGCAATAAATCACACAACACATAGACATATTGAATGATTAAGTAAACCTTACTTGATTAAAACATGAATTGGAAGAGGTACAATAGGGTTTTTAGGCCCTAAAATCGTCTCCTACAGCTGCTAAACGAACTAGGGTTCGTACCCTCTTTTTATTCTAAAGTTACACACTCAAAACCCTAAATTCGGGTTTGTATATATAAGAAAATCGACGCGACGGCGTCGCGTTTTAATCGTGACGCCGTCGTAAAATGAATCTTCTAGATCTGCGTTTGAGTCGGTGCGGGCTGACGCCGTCTTGAAATATGTGACGCCGTCACTTGATGAGTTGTGACGGCGTCGTGTATGGCTTGTGACGCCGTCTCCAGGCTCTGTGAGCACAAATCTTCAAGAGTCTTGGTGTTGGTTTGTAATCTCGTCCGTTTCTTCTCCAAATGAGCCCAAGTCACGTGTAATTCATCCAAATGTCTTCCAAATGAGAAATACCTAAAAAGGAACGATTAAGTACCTATTTTGGGCATAAACACATGATTTTGAGGGTTAAACGACCCTAAAAAGTGTATAAAATGACACCTCATCAAGTCCACAAGTTTTAAGAAATCCTTCAGGTGTTGGTTTGAATCCTCAGACTGATATCCGTGGAATAAGCATCTGTTTTGCACCAACCGGATGGTGTCGGATCGAAGATGTACCACATTGTTCCCTATGGAGAGCTCAATGGTATTCCTGTAGCCTTCGTGGCTAGGTTTGGAGTAATCTCCAAGAGTACGGATAGGATTCACGTCTCCCATGGTGGTTGACGAGAATAGATTACGAAACAAAAACACAAGAAAAAGATAGGAATTTTCGAGAAAGCTAATGTACTAGAATTAAAATTCTCACTTGATAGGAATCAAGCCAGTAGAACTAAGTTAAACAATGATCAAAACCTAACTATTCCCCGGCAACGGTGCCAAAAACTTGATGTGGAGGTTCGTAGAAGACTTCAGCAAGAAGTTTTACAACTCCCTAGGCAGTGTACCTAATCGTTACAGTGTAGTATAGGCAAGACTCGAGGGTTGTTGTCGTTCTCAAGGGGAATAGGTTGGGAAGGATCGAACACGGTCTAATAGAATTCTACAGGGTTGAGAGAAGATTTTTTTTGTATTTTTATATTTATAAGAAAGCAGGTAAATCAATGGTTTGAGAGGTTTGTTTGATTAACTAATAATTAAACTAATTATAATTTATGCTAATGGTGATAAATTTATGATAAACAAATGTATTTACCTAATCATGCACTACTCCTCAGATTTCTTCTCCTAGATCCGTTGTTTTGTCACACTTGTGATGATCTGTATAAGTATTTCCTAGGTTATGAACGGATTACACGAATCCGCCGTCTATTTAATATTCTATTATGGCAACACCATAGTAGGTCAGTATGAGTGACCTATTACAGGCCCCTAAGTGTATATATAATGCATGTGTAAATCTTTATGGATCAACCATATAAACTTACGGGTAATTTATTTTTTTTTTTTTTAAAAAAAAAAAAAAAAATTTTTTTTTTAAAAAAAAAAAAATAAAAAAAAAAAAAAAAAAAAAATTCTTTAAAAAAAAAAAAAAAAAACAAAAAAAAAGGTAGTATGAAGACTGTTACCGATAGTATCCTATCTACACACTCGCGTTTCCTTAGACATGTCAACAGCGATACAGACAAAAGCTGGTTTTCTAAAGCCCAACGTGCACATTCATCAACAAGAAGCAACATCAAAAGGATCTACAACCTAAGTTTCATGCGATCATAGATAAATATAAAGGAGGGTTTAGCCTGCTGTTATAAAGGAAAGCAGAAGGATAAATCAATCAAACAACACATAGACATATTGAATGATTAATGATAAATAACCTTACTTAATTAAAACATGGATTCAAGGTAGTACAATAGGGTTTTGAGGCCATAAAAATGACCTACAAAGCTTCTAGAATGACTAGGGTTCATCTCCCTATGTTTATACAAAGTTACACACTTAAAACCTTAAAAATGGTTTTATATTTATAGAGATATCGATGCGACGGCGTCGCCTAGAAATCCTGACACCGTCGCCACGTAGATGATTGTAGATCCTCTTTAAGTCGGTCACGTCCTGACGCCGTCACTAGATATATCACAACGGCATCGCTTTATGCCTGTGACGCCGTCTCCACGCATTGTGTGCATAAATCTTTAAGATATTTGGTGTAGGTCCGTAATCTTGTTCGTTTCTTCTCCAAATGAGCCCAGGTCATGTGTATTTCCTCCAAAAGCCATCCAAGTGCTAAAAACCTAAAAACAAATGATTAAGCATGTAATCTGGGCATATATGCATGATTTAGGGGGTTAAATGACCCCGAAATAGTGTATAAAATGACACCTCATCACATTTCATTACGAAATTCACTTGTGGGGAATGGTTACATGGTGAATCTTCTTGTGAAGATGACTAGGTGGATGACTCGAGATTAGTAGTAGTGAGGATGACTCGGTTTTTCATTTCACTTTGGTTTCTAGTGAATAAGAATCACATATGTGAGTTCTTGAGAGTATTTGGTTAAAGGATATATGTGAACAGGTGTGTTTTTCCTTCCCTTTAATTCGTGCTCATCCGGACATAAATTGTGGAATTAATAGAATAAATGAAGAAAAATAAAGATAGAAGCGATGAGCTTGACAATGTCATGACATATGATGGTTAGCATACGATGAACTTCATCCACGAAGTTATGTAGCTCTTATCGAGTATTGCGAATGTTCAAAGAACAATTAAACGATGAGGTATGAGGTTGTCTTAAAAGTGGTAGCGGATATGTGGACGGAAGATATTAACCATCTACATAATAATAGAGGCGTGATTAAGGTTTTTGTGAAACGAATTAGACATGAACAATGAGTGTTGTTTTAATTTGTATTTCGCGAATTAAAAATGCTTAAACATTTTGGATGAAATGATTAAGTTGTCGAGATTTATCGGAATGTATTTAATAGTAACAAGACTATTAAAATGAGAATGACACGTTTATGAGATTTGTTTCATCATTCCTAAACCTAGACTTAAATAATTAAATGGTTCACGTTTGGGTGTTTTGGTGAGGATGCCGGTGATGTTGTCTTCCGACGGAACTTTTTCGATGAAGATATTTCCTTTTGGACATTGTCACGAAGGAAATGATGATGAATTTTGATGATTTTTCTATCCTAATATCGATGGATAATGTTCGATCCTCATTGTGTATGATGTGAGCATGACGATAAACCATCGTGACATTTCTATGGGGACGAAATAAACTAACGGAAGTGAATGTACTTAGTCTCAATGTGTGTATATTAAGGAAGCTATGAATCACTAATGTAGAAACTCGTAAAACCTTTGTCACTCGAAGATTGATGTTAGCTTTCAGCTTTTGGAAGAGCATTTTAACATATGTTGTTAAAAGGCTTGAATATGAATTTTCGGATATGACTTCTAACATTTGCGATCGCAAGTTAAAATTACTTGAATATTTCGGAAGAAATATTTAAGTTGTCAACCCTACTTGGAGGAGTGATTAGATTTGTATCTAACCTTCCCTTGACAAAAGAATGGATCATTTGGAAGAAAACAATAGGAGATATAAGACCATTTTACGACTCTTTTGACTTTTTTTAAATTTATGACACGAACACGAAGAAAAATATTCTAGTGTAAGACAATATATACCTAGATGCATAAGACATATAGATATAGGCATGCAAGTTTATCTAAGCATGCATCGACATAATATTCGACGAGATTAATGTGTAAGACTTTATGGCATTTAAACATTAATTGTCATACATTAAGCTAACATAGTGTATGTGTACAATTAACACATAAGTCATTTAAAATGACGCATACAAAACATGATAATTTTAAATGTAATCGTCATATAAACATGTTAGCATTTAGCATTTAGGAGCATGTGTCATTTAGACAAACTAAAAGATATTTTATCTAAATTGCTAGAAAAAGACAAACGCCTTTATAATAGACATGTATTTAATAGCTAAGAAATTAAACATTGAGCATTAAGATCATCATGAAGACATATAAATGCATTACATGCGAGCAAGTTATCATCTTGAAACTTTGAAGCACATACGTGAGGTGCATTGTGTCTAGATTGAATAAGGAGAAGCCTAATTTCTACGTGCTTAGTGTGCACTCCTAATGAGATACAAAGTCTATCGATGTAGACTATCATTAGGCACATTTAGAAAGAGTCATTTAATCAAATTAGAGAATGAGTATGAGACTATCACTAGTGGTGCTCAATTCAGGCTAAACACGACCATTTTTACGGGTTATACACCGAACCTAACTTCACTCTTGGAAGCAGTTCAACCGTTAGGTCAAATTGAATTTCTAGTGTAATAGATTCTCTAGTAGTCATTCTCATGTTAGACAAAATAGAATTCTTATATTTGCCTAATGAATTGTAGCAAAGATACAATTTGTATTATCTTTTCATAAAAGGCCTAACATGACTCAACTAACATGCTTTAATTCTGGTTCGCATAATCCTAATCAAGATGTGTGGGATTCTTAGAGAAGCGTAAGCAAGATGTTTTAATCTTTTGTTCAAGATCAGTGGTGCTCAATTTCACAAGCTAAACACGAATTAACGACATATTTTTTTTTTTTTTTTTTTTTTATTATTTTACGGGGTTAATTACCACCGAAAACCCCAACTTCACACGTCATGGAAGCAATTCAACTGTTAGGGGCAGGAGACCATGGACAAAAATTCACCACGACACAACCAAATAAGGTTTCAACAGTTAGAGTATGTAGTTCAAACAAATTGTATATTCTAGTGAAATAGATTTTTCTAGTCAGTCATAATTCCCTCAATGTCAGACAAAATGGAATTCTTAATAATCTCTAACTATCTAGTAACCCAATGAAAATGTAGCAAAGAATAAAAAATTTGTTTGGTTATTATAACTTTTATCCATAGAGGGTGGAGTGGCCTAACAAAACATTGTACGCACACAAAACAAACAACATGCTTTTTAAAAAATATAAAAAAAAAAACAAAAAAAAATAAAAAAATTAAAAAAATAAAAAAATTCCTAGTTCGCCCTATATCTTATTTTCAAGAAGATGAGAAAAACAACCCTTTAATCTAAGCATAATCGCCCCTCATAATAAACCAAATACCCCCCCACAGCCCCCCCCCAACCCCCCCAGCGCCGCCCACCCAACCCCCCCAAACCCCCCCCCCCCACCCCCCCACCCCCCAACTCCCCCACACCCCCCCACAAAACAAAATGATAGAACACACATAACAGCAGTAAGAAAACAAATTAAAACGTTCCCCTTTCAAAACCCACAACAATCACAGCAGCTAACCCCCCACGCCCCCTTCATACAAACCCACACAACAAAAACGACCCTAGGACACATCGAACCCCACCGACGCCCTCCTTCCCCCCCCCATACAACACCTCCAGCTACAATACCAGCCACCGACATACACCCCCCCCCCCATATGAGCTTAATACCCCACGCCACCGCCCCCCCGCAACGCTACCTTACCCCCCCCCCCCCCGCCACCCACCCGATCACAAAACAACCCCCCCCCCCCCCCCACCCACCCCCCCACACACAACCCCCCCCTACGCAGACGTCCAAATAAAAAACAACAAAAAAAATTATTATTTAAAAACCCCTCGTATTAAAAAGAACAAAAAGAAAAAAAAATAACAACAAACAAAAACAAAAAACCCAAAAAACAACATTTACCAAAAAAATTCAATAAGCTCCCTCTCCAGAGGCTAATCAATAAATCACAAAATATCAGGACAAATAATGTACACCGCACCGTCTGCTCACCGCACCCCCCCCATCCCCCTCACTTAACACGCAAATCTCTATAAAACCTCCCCCCCCCCCAACCCCTCCAATCAACCCCCAACAACTCCCAGTCAGATACCAATAATACCCAGCTCAGCCACCCACCACACACCCCATAACCCAACCCAGACCCAAACAAACTAAAACAAGAACCAACCAAATAACACACCCAACACCACACAACCACAACCACCCCAATCCCACTAAAATATCAACAAACCAAACCCCCATCATCCAACACCCATCTATCCCCTCTTCCACCAGACAAAACACAAACAAAAAAACAACTCCCCCTCCCCCAATCAAAACAACACACTTCACAAAAACCCAAACCCCACCCAAAAAACCAACAAAACAACCCCAAAACACACAAAAACACAGCAAAAACCAACACCCCACACTACCCCCCCCACCCAACGAACAAACCCAGCTAACACACCTAACACACCACCCAACAATACCCAAACTCGGACCCCCCAGCGCACCGCCCCCCCACCTAACAAAAAATCCCCCCCCACCTCCCATTAGTACCAATCCATCAAAAAACAACCAAAACCACCCAAAAAATAAAAAATAAACCTAAAAAACAACAAAAAAAAAAACAAAAAACTCACAAAGCCCCCCCCCCCCACCCCCCTACCCCCCCCCCTTACCTCCCCCCCCCCCCCCCCCCCCACCCCCCCCCACCACCTACCACCCCCCCCCACTCCTCCCCCCCCCCCCCCCCCACCCCTTCCCCCTTCCCCAACCCCCGCCTTCCCGCCCTACACCCCGTCACCGCCACCTCTCCCACTCCCCCCCAACCCCCCCCCCCCCGCCTCCTCCCACCACACCTCCCACATCCCACTTTCTCCCCCCCCCACCACCAACTATCCGCCTCCCGGATACTTTCGATTAACTATAAACCCCCCTCAACCCCCCCCCCCCCACCACCACCACCCACCCCCCCCCCCCCCCCCACCCCCCCCCCCCCCCCCCCCCCCCCACCCCCCCCCCCCCCCCCCCCCCCTTAACCACCCTCACCCCCCCCCCCCCCCCACCCCCCCCTCCCCCCCACCCCCCCCCCCCCTTCCTCCCCCACCCCTCCCCACCCCCCCCCCCCCGCCCCACCCCCCCCCCCCCCCAACCCAACACCCCCCCCCCCCCTCACCCCCCCCCCCCCCCCCCCCCCCCCCCCCCCCCCCCCCCCCCCCCCCCCCCCCCCCCCCCCCCCCCCCCCCCCCCCCCCCCACCCCCACCCCCCCCCCCCCCCGCCACCCCCCCACCCCCACCACCACCACCCCCCACCTGCCCACCCCCCCAACCCCAACCCCCCCCTCCCCACCCCCCCCCCCCCCCCCTCCCATCCCCAACACTACAAAAACCCACAAATCCCCACCCCCCTCCCCCCCACCTCCCCCCCCCCCCGCCCCCCCCCCCAAGATCCACTTCACACCACACACTCACCACCACTAAAGCAACCCCACACACAAACCCCACAACACCCCGCACCGACCGACCAAATTTACCCAAATACAAAACACCACCCCACACAACCCCACCACCCACCACTCCACCAACCACCCCCATCCCCATCCCCCACCCTCCCCACCTCCCCACCCCCTACCCCCCCACCCCCAAACCCCCCCGATCACTACCACCGACCCCCACCAGCCCCCCACCACCACAACTCCACCCCCAACACACCCACCCCCCCTCAACCCCACCCCCCCCACCCCCCCCCCCACCCTCCCCCACTTCCCACGCCCCTACCCCAACACCCCAACCAACAAAAAAACCCACCCAACCCCACCCCATACCCACCTCCCCCCCACAACCGACCACCACCCATACATACCCCAACCACAAAACCACAACCCACCCCCCCCAACACAGACCAACAACACCAGCCACACCCCCCAACAACGCGCACCCCCCCCCAACCAACACACCACCCTCCCCCCCCCACCCCATACCAATTACCCCCCCCTCCCCCCCCACCCATTAAAAAAAAACCCACTCCCCCCCCCCCAATCCACTTAACAACACACCTTACTTATTCCCACCCCCCTCCCCCCCCCACCCCCCCCTACCCCTCCACACAACCAAAACCAAACAAAACACCAAACCCCAACAAAAACACAATAAAACAAAACCAAGAACCAAAACTTCCAACCACCATAACAAACACGCTTATGCCACACCCCCCCCCCACCCTATCCTCTCCACTCACAACAACCCAAACAGAACTAAATCCTCACAAAAAACCAAAAACAAAACTCAACCCCCACTTACCCCACCCTCCCCCCCCAAAAACCTCCCACTAACCCCCCCCCGCCCCTAACCACACACCAAACCATTCCGAAAAAAAAAAACTAACAAACTCAAATTCCTTGTTCTGCCAGAATATATCACTAAAGAAAAAATATTCAAAATAAAGGAACAATTAACCAAAACCCAAAACAAACGTAGCTAAAAAACAACCCCAACCCCCATAATTACTCAAGCTCTTTCCCACTTCCCCCTTTGTTCTTTTCCCCAAACGCTAAAATAACCCGCCCCCCCTCACAACAGATAAAACGTAAACAATACCTCCTTCCTACAAATCTGCACTACAAGCTAATAAATTAAAAAAAAAAAAAAACAACAAAAATAAAAACAAAAGAGAAACTAAAACAAAAAAACATATAAATAAAACACAGATAAAAACAAATAAAAAAAATAAGTAAAAAGTAAAAAAAAAAAAAAAAAAAAAAATAATAAAAAAAACAATCAAAAAAAAAAAAAAAAAAAAACAAATTTCCTGGGTAAAAAAAAAAAAACATAGAAATGGACACGAAAAGAAAAAAACAATATATACTATTTTATTTTTAAAAACAAAAGGAGCGGATAAGAATTCGAACAGAAAACAAAGAAAGCATTTTCACATAAAGACTTTATATATTAATTTTTTAATCAACGCAAACACAACAAATTTACCAATATTGCATTCACCAAAATAGCAATGTAAAAATATGCAAGTGAAAACAACACAGACCCAAAAACCCAATAGATTATACTGAAAACCCCCTAAGAGGATCCCAACTAAGAAAAACACTATAAGAAACGAACCAAAGTATGTCGTTTATCTAGGGAAAGATGTGAAGCAACCCCACACCACACCACCAAATAATAAATTTGAAAAAAAAAATTGGAGGTAAATATTATTCTATTTTTTAATATATATTTTAAATATGTATAAAAAAACTGAGACGAAATTAAAAGTGAACTAACATTTATTACATAAAAAAAATAAAAACTAGGAAAAAAAAAAAAAAAATAAAAACACCCAACACCCAAAGTTGACCAAAACAAAAAAACAAAAAAAAAAAATAAATAAGAAAAATAAAAACGCTCACGAACCCAAACTACAACAACCCCAAATGGGGGGGGGGGGGGGGGAAAAACCAAAAAATACCCAACCCCAACTAACCCAACCACCATATCTACAACCCCCCAACACCCCACCTCCAACCCCCACCCCTAACCATCACACGCCCACCCCCCCTCCCCCCGCAGCCCCCCCGCCCCTCTCCCACCCCCCCGAACAAAACCCCAAGCAACACTAACCCCCCCCCCTCACACTTCTAAAACCCCGTTCACACACACACGCTCCAACGCCCCCGCCTCCACCTGCCAACCCCTATAACCACCGTTTCCCCGTACCCCCCACCACAAAATTGCCCCCCCCAGAAAGATCGTATAGTGATGTTAGGGTTGTTGGGGTTGTGGCCCTGAGCGTGGAGGTAACTGGCGGGGCATTGGCTAAATGTACGGAGGGGAACACACTAGGGGGTTATTATTGAACAACGCCCGCGACTAAATGTGCAGTGCTCGATGACCCAAGTTTCCCGAACTACCTCCACTCTATACTCGTTTAGGGGACGTATATCACCCCCCCAACGGTCGAGCTACCAACCCCCCACCCTCACCCAAACAACCCCCACCCCCCCCAGATTGGGTCCTCAAACAACATCCGTGTCAGCTGACCATACTCCGTGGGCGGTGTAAATGAGGTGTGGGGGAGGTGGCGTTCGGGGGCTGGATGATGTTAACATTATCGTGTGTTACGGGTATGGTGCTAGGGGTGTGGTTTGGGGGCGGGGGGGTCTCCTCCTACTTGTGGGGGGGGCCGGGGGCTCGTGGGGGGCCCCAGCGCGGGGGGGGTCCGGGGGTGGCGCGGGGGCGGGGGCGGGGGGCTGAGCGGGGGGTGGATAAGGGGGTTTAGGCACTTCGCAACTCCCTTGGGGCCGCCGGGGCCTAGGGTGGGGTGGGGTGGGAGGGTTATATAAAGTTGGGGGGATAGTGGTCTAAACAAAAGGTATGGTTTCGGGTGTGCTGGGGTGGTTTTTGGGGGTATGGGATGTAAGTGAGGGGCGGTATGTCTAAAGGGTATAAGGGCCGATGACATGTGTGCGAGGGGGGGGGGGTAAAACCCAAGGTATTGGCAGATTTCATCGCACCTACATCCACACATACACCCTCCCCCCCCCCCCCCCCCCCAAACCCCCCCCCTCGAAAACCCCCACAACTCTCACACTTTCATCCACAACCAAAAACATTATCAATCCAAGCGTAATTAGAGTATGAAGAAAACCCAATCACGTTGCTCTCAAAATAAAATAACATTTCACACCTACCATATCCCCCTACCCCCCATACGCCAACCAAAACCCAGACCCAGCCCACCAAAAAACTTATCAAAACGAAACGCAGAATCAAACCCCAACATAATTTGACGAATAAATGAAATACGCATAAAATAAACCCGCAACTTACTAGACCATCCCAAATAACACAAAAACAGCCCCTGCAAAACCAACAAAAACACCGATAAACCAACCACAACCTCCACTCAACCTATATCTTCCCAAATCCACCCCCCCATCATCCAACCTATCTAAACAATCATTAAACCCCCAACCCTGTAAACCCCTCATAATCATACACCAAAACCACACCCCCTGAGAACTGAAACCAACAGCCAATCACGCCAACAACAGTAAAAGTCAACATAAAGCAAAGAAATCTATCTAAGTTCTCTAGTTAGTGAGGCAAAAATCCGGGAAAACCTAGTACGATACGAATGAGTGTTACATGGCACATGTGCTTAAATATTTAATTAGCTCAATTGCAAATATCAAAGATCACTTAATAATTTCTATTAACAAAATTAAGACACAAAGAAGTGCACATAATCATATATCATAACAAATAAAAGTACTTGTCGTCGTTTTGTGTATTAGATACAACAATGTATACTTAGCTCAATTTTGTTTGAAAACGAATTAGTTTCCTCCCCATTTCAAAAATTAACCAATTTTAATATTTTTGAAAAGTTAATTATACCATTTTTCAAAGATATACCAACTAGAAATGTTCGACTCAAGAGGAAAAGATAAAATACAAGTTTTACGCTAAACCGAGACTCAACGTTTTGGAAAATAAGTAGTATTTTACCTTTCTGACTTACTTAAGTTTGAAATAAATACTTGGAAGTATTTTTATATAGAAGTAGACTCAGTTATCTTCAAAATGGCGGGTGTCACGACTTCTACGGACTTACGGTTGATTTTATATGAATTTTCAAAGTTTTCGAAAATCTGTCGAATCAGACAGGTGGCCCCTGATTGATAAGGGGGCTCTGGCCCAGGAAGCATAAGGGGGGGAAGGGGGAAAGGAAGTTGGAATGTTAGGGGGGCCGCTAAGTGAAGGGCGGGGGGCGCCCGGCCCAGGGAGATAGGGGCCGGCCATCAGAATACTTAACTACTACTCACTACTCCTAATCGTCATAGATATGTAGCCTAGGGAATGGAGAGCGATTTACTAACTTAGTCGTGGAGAAACCTTACGGCGGGGCGCTGTGGGTAGCGGCGGGTAGTGGGCTGTGCATGGGGGGAGCGGTGGAGGCGGGCGGTTGGGCTCTCTGCGGTGAGTAAACACGGGTATATTGTTTTGGGGGGTGGTTATGCTTGTTTTAGAGAGTGGGTGGTCGCAGCTCGGCGGACAAAGTTTGCATACTTGTACTTTCATTTGTTCTTTGTCTTAACGTGGCCATGATCTAATCGAACACTTAGCGATAGCTAGTGATCAGAACGTATACAAATAGATGTCTAAAAACAATAGAGTGAGAGTTTTATATCGATGCGGACAACGATGCGCCTCTGATGTTAGTCACACTCACTATCACCTGATTAAAGCTATCGTGACTCACACGTGATATTATGTAGTACATAAAAGTATGTGATACATGGATCGCGCTCAATTTTTAAAATAATTTGTTTTGAAAATTAGAGTGACGTAGCTCCTAATACCAATTGTGGAAATCGTAGAGGGGGTTAATACGTTTCCATTTAAAAAATTTAAAACATTTTGTATCAAATTATCAATCAAGTTGAACGCAATATGAGAAGTGTGAATAATACATATATATTCATTAAAACATGTCATAGCAATATAAACACAATCATAATGTTAACTTCTATCCATGACACAATGATCATCCAAACAATATAAGCAACAATCAACACACATATAGATCTAATACAAATATAAATGTAAGGCGATAGGGTAAATAAAGATGTAAAGCGAACGGTAAAAGAAAGTGCAAACCAGATGCGATGATTTATAGTGGTTCGGTCACGAAGCACCTCTTCGCCCTACTCTACTCCCCGGGTACCCAACTCGAGAGTTACTTCACTAGTCAATAAGCTCCCTTTAGGCGGAGAAAACTGAACACAACTAAGTTTACACCGATTTTTGACACTAAGCCAAATGTCGAGTTCTAATCCTAGCTAGAACCAATCTATCATAACTTTTGTATTTTGAGGACTAAAATACTAACCGCACTACTTCACTACACTTCACAACTTCACTTCACTTCACTTCACAACTTCACTTCACTTCACAACTTCACTTCACTTCACCTAGACACTAACAAGATCACCCTGATCTATCTAAACTCTTAACGATCATCACGATCCAACTATACACACCAAGATTACCACGATCTAACTATTACACAAGTTTGGAATACATGGACTCGATATATACATTGTGAATGTAAAACATGTCATAAATGCTTATACCAAACTACATAACTTCGTATCTTGATGATAACGAGAGTTCTTCTCTTGCACTTGGAGGAATAAGCTTGAATCACTTGGAAAAGAAATGCTTAAGATTAAATGATCAAAGGATTGTAGGTAATGTATAAACTGATTTTAGACAGAAAAGAATAAGTGCAAAAGGTGAGAAAATCAGTGGGGAACAGTCCAGTATTTATAGGCAAAGCTAGGAGCGTTTTGGCTTGGCCGGCCCCCTTATATCATATGCCGGCCCCCTTAGCTCCTATGTCGGCCCCCTTATCACTAAGTGGGCCGCCCATAGTAGGACGCTCCTAATTTTGTCTTTTTCAGGGGAGGTGTTTTTTGGAACATTTTTAGCCATTTTTTAGGTAGAAATTTTGAATTAAAAATATTTATTTTGAATAAAACATTTATTTTGAATAAAAAATTTCTTTTAAATACAAAAAATGTTTTGTATAAGTTTTAAAAAATGTTTGTTACATTTTATAAAAATGTAAGGTTTAAAAAAATCTTTGATCATAAAATAAATTAAACATTTATGTATTCATACCTTAAGTGATTTACGTCGGGTGCAAACTTTGTTGAAGCAGACTTGAGACGTCGAGAGATGTTGTGGTATGAATGCATTGATGATTTGTGATCACGAGTAACTTAAGCACTTTACGTTATGTGTTATAAGTTACATGTTTGTCATCACCAAAACATGAAGAGAATGCATAGATTAAATATCATAATATTTTTACCAACAAATCTTCTTCAGAATCAACTACTGATGAAGGATGAGTGACATAATATGGTTGTGGTGAATGAGAGTATGAAGGACTTGCATGAGATTGTGACGAATAAGAATTTGAATGAGCAATTAGTGCTAATAGAACATGGTTCTTTGCAGCTCTCTTTGCCTTAGATGCTTGGACATGTGGCTTGAATTGCAGTAAGACATCATATAACGAATCGTACTCGACATCACTCAAATCTTTGTTTTAACGAGTCAGTGTAACATATTTGCTCTACTCATGTTGCAAAGAATTGAGAAACTTGGTGTTGATGGATACTTTTATAGGACGAACATCGTTACGATCCATAACATTCACAAGTGTTGACAACCTTTCATATACATATTCTAATGATTCTCCTTCCTTTGCATCAAATTTGTCAAATGCATTCATGAGTCGTGAGTGTATCACATGTTTGTTTTTTTCCGAACCATACATAAACCTTCTCATTCGTTTCCACATTTTCTGAGCATCTTTGCAAGCATCTACTGAATTATAGATATCATTTGGTATAGCTTGAAGAATATAATTCATTACTTTAACATCAACAGCAGTGTATCGTTTCTTATTAGCTTTAGTCATTTTAGACATTGGTTCAGGTATCTTGTAACACCCACATTTTTTACATATAGCAGCGGAAGCTAATCGGGGGTATTACTTCATGGATCAACAGACATAATCATAGAAAACGACTCAAAAAGAGACGATTTAGAAAATTTAGTTATCATTCAATATAATTCGAGTTTTACAAAAACAGAGGTCCCAAAATCTACATGAAAACATAAAATTTGAATGATAACAAGTTTGGACGTCCTTAAGTCTAATGCCACTTCGTGCCATAGGTTGCTCAATTACCTAAGATAAACATGCTAAAAGGGTCAACACAAAGGTTGAGTGAAATTCATAGGTTTATGATAAATAGTTGAGTACAAGTCATCATAGACAGTGGGTTACGTTGTTATACACCCATAAATAGTAATAATTGCAATTGCATTTACAATTATCATAGTAATAATCAAATACAAGTTATCATAAGTGGTAATAATTGCAACACATACAATTATCATGAAAAATAGTATTATTTCCCTAAGCTCATGATATCAATACATTAACATGTCAATCACCGTAGTGACATTGGTTGAGGAACAAATGTCCTCGTAGAAAGGTAACTTGCCAAGGTTACCCATTAAGTCAAATATAGTGCGTTTGGCTACCCCGTGAACGGGTATACCAACGGGAGTCGTCACCCCTAATAGATCTATCTACAATATCGCAAGTAATTAATGGTTCATGATATGGAAATAGTGGCAATAGAAGGTACTTAGGCAATAATATATCTGGATAGCATACAGTTAGAAAAACACTTGCATTCATGGTTTAAGCATGTATCTCCCTCGCGGGTTTATAAAACATTCAAAGGATTGAAATGCGAGGCTATGAACTCACCTAAACAGGAAAATCTGATTGATGGCAAAAGTATATGAAATGAAAGTAACGGCCTCGTCATGCAACCTGAGGGTAATATGTCAAGTCTTAGTGTGATTTTTTATGTTTTCAAAACTTTATAAAGTTTAACATACATCTTACTTTGATTTATTAATTTATGTAAATATTGTATCACTGTTCGGGCTATCATACTTCAGAGGTCATGTAGTAAACGTTTGAGGAGCCATGACACTTTAAATCTTAAATCCAGCAAACTCGTCAATACGTATACCTAAATGAAATCCCTCACATGAAACTCCCTAGTAACGTGATACGTTATAGATTAAATGATAAGATTTTATCATTTTAGGTTTCTTCAAAAGCTAACGGATGATAAATTAGGTTATATTTATAACATAATTGTTTTATAATGTTCCGATCGATGAATGATAATGACAAATGTGTTGAGCTTTAATAAAATCGAGTCTTATACTCCCTCCGTCCCTTATTAAATGTCCACTATTGATTTTTTTAGTCTTTCTTTTTCAACTTTGATCTTAAATATATTTGTTTGTGTTATGTGATACTTGATGAAAGTTATACCAATGAAAAATACATTTAAAACTCAATACATTCATATATTTTTCATCAAGTATTACATAATACAAACAAAAATATTTAAGGTCAAAGTTGGAAAAGAAAGACTTAAAAAAGTCAAAGTAGACATTTAATATGGGACAGATGGAGTAATATTTAAATATATTTTTATAATTTATATAAAAATATTACATTTCATACCTTTAAGAATGCAAAATGACAATATATACCCTTGGTTTATATATATTTACAAAGTTAATCCTTTTAATATAACTTTGAAAATCTTTAAACCTTTAACTTACAAGTATGAAAAAACAACCCCTGAAGTTTAACTTTAGGATAATTACATTTTCAGCCTCTCTTGTTATAAGTTTCAAGAATTTACAATATATATCCCTTTGCATGAAATGTTTTGCGTAACAAGTCTAAAAACCATAATATTAATATTTTTCAATATAGAAAGTAATTTACAGGTTATAGCTTATTATAATAAGCTCAAATAAGTTAGATTAAATAAGTTTTACGAGATTGAAGCTTATGAAAAGAGCTTGAAGCTTATGAAAAGATGTGGCCTCAGCTCTCAGCTGGATCATAGTAGCTCAATAGCCCAATGAACGAATGGGGCTAGGAGGTGGTGCTGGAGATAACACAGGTAAGGGTGGTGATAGAGGTAGTGATGGAGATAGTAGCGGGGGTAGTGGTGGAGAAGGTATTTGGGGAAGTGGTGAAGACCATGGGGAGACTGGTGATGATGGTGGAGTAGATATAGCGAGAAGTCTGGCAACCTCTGCATCAGACCATATTGGTGTAGGTACTGGAGCTAGAATAGAAATCCTAGCTGTCACACGATATACAGGGTGTGGTGGTGGTGTGTCTGCAGACTCATCTGTCTCCTCCGCAGATGGGGCCTGATCAGCAGCTGGTAAAGCAACAACTACGGAGTCGACAGGAGCCGGGTGCTCCTCCTCCTCGTCGTCCTCATCAGCCTCCATGTCAACATCATCATCCTCATCCTCCTCTGATGGCTCATCCTCATCGTCTCCGTCATCTCCTCCATCAGCAGGATAGTCAACAGGATCCTCCTCGGGGTCCTCATCGTCATCCTCCTCTAGGTCCGCCTCAGGATCGGACTCCGGGACATAGTCAGGTGACTGAGCAGTGGGTGAGGCATCCTCAGCATATGGCTGATCCTCAGCAACAATCTCATCATCAGCATGCTCTGGGCCTGGAACATAATCTGGCGAAGGTGGTGCCTGCTCTGGCTCCTCAGGGCCAGGCACGTAATCTGGAGAGGGTGGGGCCTGAAGAGCGGCCTCCACGTATGGGTCCTCTGGCATCCAAGGCAGCTCAAGGTACTCGTGATCATCGGCTCTCGGTGATCCTATGTCTGATAAACCCTCAAATGGGCTGGAAACCTCCGTGTATGTAACCCCCGATTCATCCGAATCTGACATGACTGAATCTGAAAATTCAAAATAGCTTATATTAGTATTTAATATAAGACTCTTATAGTAATATACATTTATATCATAACATGTATATCAATTATGAATGCATCTAGTCCAACCAACTAATGCAACAAGTAGTGTATGCATGAATGTATGCACATATGTATGTCCCGTGTAAAACCCCTTTGTATGAATTCGATGTTTGAAAACGGTTATAGTCCAGCAAAAACATTTGACCTGGTTCTCTATAACCTTGGCTCTTGATACCAATCTGTAACACCCCCAAATTGGGTCGCAGCGGAATAAGGGTCCGGGGCGTGTTACTTCTCAGATCAATAACACAAGATATATATAGAACGACCAAAAAGTCGTTTTAAAACTGATACATTGGATTTAACAAATATTTGATACAAATAGCCCGAAGCTTTAACTTGTTCCTTGTTATTATTACAAAGATACTGGTTCACAACACATGAGTTTCCCAAAACATAATGCAACCATATCTTTAGCATGACATCCCAAAACAAAATCACCAATGTATCCTTGGCACCTTATGCTTACTGATCTCCTAAAAAACATTGCTTTAAAACGTCAACAATAATGTTGGTGAATTCATAGGTTTGATAAATCATATATTGTAGGACCACAAGATTTTCCAAGTGTATGATAATGCAACAGATGCAGACATCATATAAATGTAATTACGTTGCCCTAAGCTCATGACACTGAAGCTCGACATAAATGAATACCATATAAATGGCCTACATTGCCCGTGATGATGTTCTAACCCGCAACATCACATGTGGGGGGCAGTCATTTTATTAATCTATTGCTACAAGAAAGTTGCCCAATACCGTCAACTTACCCATAATGGAGGAGGTATAGGATCGATAGCACATCTGTAAGGGAAGACCTGTATTCAAGTCGATAACTCGCGTTTGAAGAATATATTCGTTTTCGAAGAAAAATGTAACATTTTCGTGATTGTAATCTTGACTCTCAATTTAGTAAAGTTATTATAGTAGTTATATGTTTTTATTTTTTAATTGTTTATTTTTTACGCTATTAATTATATGAGTGTTTACAACACAATAAATTTTTGTCATTTTTATTAATTAAAAGGTAAAAAGGTAAAAAAAAGTAAAAAAATAAAAAAAGAACAAACAATCAATCAAAAAATTTTTGTCACTTTTATCGAGGTGTCTTGCCATTGAACTTGTTAGCGGTCCATGTGCTACATTAAAGTTACATTTATATTTAAAGCAAGAAAAAAACACATTTTCTTTTGAGATAGTGGAACCTTAAGAAAATGTTAAGGTAAAAAGCGTATAGAAAAAGATGAGCAACTAAAATAATATAAAACGAATATGCAATTTTAGTTCAGGCAAAATATTCCTCACTTTTTGTGCTCATTAATTAATTTTCAATTATGGTGAACTCGTATTTTATTATTTTATTACTATAAATATAATGATTAGTCATAATTAGTCATAATTAGTGTATATGGTGTGATGATGAGGTTTAAACCCAGAAACCCTAAGATAACTAGTCACGTGGCATCTGTTAATCATTTAATGATTTCTTAAATATAGTAAATTTAGTCATTTTACCCCTTTATTAGAAAAAAGTCATTTTACCCCTCTCATCTTTTTTGTACATTTTCTTCTTAGAATTTCCATTTTTATAATCCTAAAATAGCCATATTAGATCGACACTAGTAACAGCCCATGTTTATCATCTTCAAAATCAAAACAACATCATCATCAAAATTAAATTACATACAACCATCATCACCTTCATTTCATTCATCGCTCTCAAATTTCTCCCAATTCAATTCCCTCGCAAATCTTATCACAACCCATTTCATTTTTATTCCACTAACACTAATCCTCAAATTTCAAAGACAATCAATTTACCAACAAGATTTAAATTCCCAAATGGGTTATTCAATCCAATGAATATCTTATCCATATGCAAAAAAGGTTTGCATACCCTTTTTTGCATATGGATAAAAAAGGAAATTTAAAAGTTGAATGCTTAAAAAAATATAGCAAGTTGGATGTAGCACCCTAAAACTGGATTTTAAGTATTTAATTATGAGAATGCCATTGGAATAGTTTGCCTATAACTTTATAAGTTTGAATGCGTTATGTGATTGGTTAGTCAAACCCGATAGTCAACTAATGGTAAAAGTATGTGTAATATGGTTATAGAAAATATGATGTGTCACAACTAGAAAGAATGTAGACTTAAAAGACTAAAGTTGTCAAGTGGTAAATGAGCTACATAAGTTAATGTGGCCAAATATGAAAGAAAGAGACTTGAGGGGCTAAAGGTGTCAAGTGGCCAAACTTGACACCAACAAATATCTAGACTTTCCCTAGAACTCCAAAATGTTCTAGTCTCTTGTGGGTGTGTGTTAATGTGTCAACATAGAATAAAAGAGAGGGAAAAAGGGGTGCTTTGATGATCAATTGATGAAGAGATTATGGTTCATATACCTTAATTAAGGGAATTGGGTAAAAAATGTGTTTAAGCTAATTAAAGAAGTTATAGTAGTTATGGGATAAGTTTTATTGAATTAAGTTGGTAATCTTTTGGGACTAATTATCATATGATCAATATATGATTATATGATAACTAGAGGTGTTAAGAGGTAAGCTATGGTTGTTTTAACCATTGTTATAGTAGTTGGATTATGTGTATTAAGTATTTATGTTTATATCATTTGATTTAAATTGCAAGTGAGGATGATGATTATGATGATGATGATGTTGGTATAATGATAACTTAGCTTTGGAGCTAAGGTAAGTAACTTGGTTATTATATGCTTAACATGAAAGTTATTATGTTATGTGATCATGAATGAAAGTGTTAAGATAGGTTATAGTTGCTTAGAAAGTGTGACAGATTAAGAGACTCGATAGTTGGATGTTATAGAACTAGCTATGGATTATGGAAGGATTAAGGTATGTGCTAATGCTTCTAAGTGTTATAAATATGTGGTTATAATATATGTGATTGCTATAGCGTTAGTATGCAAGAATAAATGGTTTAATGTAGGACTTATTGTTAAGTGTTCATATTGCTGATATGATGATTGACGTGTTAATCATGTATTAACCAATTACTTACTAAGCCTTTCGCTTACGTTATAGTTAACCGTGTTTTGTAGGTGCAAATGGAAAGATGGTAAGTACTTGGATTAAGGCTTAAGGTTGGAAGTGCGCAATGAAAGAGTATTGGATTATGTTAGAGCTAAGTGTTAGATACCGAGCTTGAAACAAGGTTGGACCCTCAAAGTGTCATAGGATGGTTGTAATGTAATTTTGAAGTGTTAAAGTAATTCATTATTGTCGAGGTTAAAGTGGGTCAAAGTCATTTGTTATAGTGTATGCAAAATGGGTCAAAACGGGCATTTGGCAAACCCCGTGAAGTATGCACTTATGGGTCATTTAAACCATAAAGGTTTATGTAAATGATGTAATATGTTATATTAATGATTTATGGAAGTTTTGATAATATGTCGAGTTGTGTGATTCGTTTTCCGGAAATTAGAGAAAGATATGTTTTTGGTAAAAATATGGAAATAGGAGCATAAGGCTTTCTGCGCCCGGGCATAAGGCCTTCTGCAATCAAAATTGTCTTCTGAGTTTTCTGAGTAACAGGTCATATTCCCTTATGGGCTGGGCATAAGGCCTTCTGCTTAAAAATGCATTTTCACAGATTCTGAGTACCAGACCATATGACCTTCTGGACCTTGTGCATAAGGGCGTATGGTCTACAAATAGGTTGGGCAGATTTTTGTCCTTTTTCAACAAAGCATATATTTAAAACCGTAAGGAGTTAGAAGGCGTGTCACACGCTGTTTCGAAGGTATTCGAGTCTACTTTCATATAAGAATTTTTTCAAGAAGTGAATGATAATTGATTTAGGTTAGTTTATAAAAGAGTGTCAACAAGTCATTTTTGGGTCATGTGTTTGAGCAAAATTTTTATTTTTTGTTCAAATTTAGAGTCTAAAAAGGGGCGTTTCAACTTGGTATCAGAGCTTCGGTCTAATTAAAGTAAGTTTCCATGATAGGTTGACTAAACTTAGACCACTTGTAGATGCGTGTGCCGCAAGTGTAGGTAGTGTGGAAGCGTATGCCATAGTTTTAAGGTAGATTAAGTGCTTGCGGCTAAGATAAAGATGATGCTTAGACATTAATCGATTATGTTGTATGTTATATGAGCTATACACTAAATGATTTAATTATGATTAAGAATGTGTAACACTTGTTGAATAATTGTTAGTATGATGATACAAGTTTGTGTAATATGAAGTCTATGGTTGACTAATATATGTTTAATTGCTATGGAAGGTAAGTGATATGTTTTGAATTGCTTATAGTAGAGTTAAAATTGATGTGCGTTGATGTTTGAGATTTTATGAGCCATAGCCGAAAAATCTAAAACGGGTTTTATAGTGTGGTGACACTTGTGGCTAGTGTCGTATGTAATAAGTTTGTGTGAATGAAGATGTGTAAGTAATTTGAATTGATGTCTAAGCAAATGAGTATGAATTGTGTAAGGGCTAATGACCAATATATGGTCTAATTAGTATCTTATGTTTGACGAATAATGATAGGGTGTAGTAATAGAGATGGATGGGTTATGTACCAAATAAGTAAATATAAAAATGTGATGAGATTTAAGTTGTGATAGCAAGAAGATGAAATCATGTTACATCGAAAACATGACAGAAAAAATATGTGATAGCAAAAAGTGTGTAAATGGGATGTATAGAGATGATGCATATAAATTGGTTGCGTGAGAAATCTTAAGTGATATAATATGGGCTAGTTGAATTGTAAAACATGAATAGAATCATGTTAGTATATTTTAATATGTTTGGTGAGTAAAATGAAGTAATTAAGAATGTTATAGAATAAACCTATGTAAGGTTTACATGGAGGAAAAGTCGGGTAGACCGAGTAAGTAAATGGTGAATATGGTCAACAAGGGGTTGACGGGTAAATGTAAAGTGCGACGTGAGTCACATAGAAAATGTGAAAATTGTATAATGGACAATCATTACAAAGATCTTGTCTAAAATTTAAAATGGACGTAAAAGTGTGTGTGGATTTTGCTTAAGGCAATGAGAAGTGGGAATGGTAAAATGTACTTAATGAGGAAAGTACATGAATAATAAAATGTGTTAAAATGTGTTAAAATGTTAATACCTTGGATCCATTATGTTGTTATAGATGACTCGGGGAAGCGTTATAGTGATTGTTACAGAAATCCTCCAGAGGGATGGGTTATAATAATCCTACGGGATATGTTAGTAATCTTACAGGATGTGTTATAGCCCCGAGTAAGAAAGTGAATGATATAGAAATCCTTCAGGATAATTTGAAATTGCCTTCACCGATAAAGATTGCCTATTTCCTTGGCATGTGTTATAGTCCCTTCGGGAAATGTTATAGTGAAATTGGATCCAATGCTAGAAATGAGAAAAGTGAAAAGTAGAAAACGTTTGATTTTGAGTCAAGGAATGTGATGTAAGAAAAGGTACAAGGTGAAAAAGGTGTATGAATGTTGTGTCGGAAATGCTTAAGTAGGATGATTTATAATCTCCTTATTTAAATGGATTGGGACGCTTCTTCATTTAAATAAAGAAATTGTAAATCGCCGAACCATAAATTTATAAGTCTTTACTTACATAGATTGGGAAGCCTTTTTATGTAAATAAGGATTTGTAAATGAGTGGGCTTATGTGTACCCGACATGGCATGAGTACGGGTAGAGAAATGAAAAAAATGAAATTAAAACAAGTTAGGCGCTATGAGAAATAAGATAATTGTGAAATGAACTAAATAGCAACTTTAAGTTTGTGCTAAATATGAGAGACCTACATTATAGGTGTCTAGAGTAAATATTAATGAGTTAAGAGTTTGAATTGAGGTTATAGAAAGTCTAGCGACATTGGGTAAAATGCGAGAAATGACCATGAAAGACGCTAAGTGGTATTAGCGCACTTATGTAAGATGTGAAAGCATTAGTTAAAGTTTGATTTGTGAGAAGTCAAAGTAGTGAATTTCTCCAAGTGACACGAAGTCCTTGATGAAAATATTAAGAAAGAAACGAGTGAGAATGCGGTGTTATAGTGGAAAAAGTTAATAAAATGATAGATCAACAATAGTATAATGTCACTTAAATGACGTTTATCATTAGAAAGAATGTAAATGTGATAGAAATAAGCGAGAAGTAGAACGGATTAAGGGTATTGGTTGTGTTATAGTATGGCTAGAGTTGCAAAACAATACAGGTTGTTGCAACTAATTGGATAAATATTTGAAAGTGCTACGATGGAATGACGTGTAAAACGCGACCAAATTATGGTTAATATTATACGAAAAGATTTCGGGGACGAAATATAAATAAGGGGGTAGATTTGTAACACCTCAAAACTAGATTTTAAGTATTTAATTACGAGAATTCCATTGGAATAGTTTTCCTATGACTTTATAAGTTTGAATGCGTTATGTGATTGGTTAGTCAAACCTAATAGTCAATTAATGGTAAAATTATGTGTAATATGGTTATAAAAAATATGATGTGTCACAACTAGGAAGAAGGTAGACTTAAAGGATTAAAGTTGTCAAGTGGTAAATGAGCTACATAAGTTAATGTGGCCAAATATGAAAGAAAGAGACTTGAGGGGATAAAGGTGTCAAGTGGCCAAACTTGACACCAACAAATATCTAGAATTTGCATGGAACTCCAAAATGTTCTAGTGTCTTGTGGGTGTGTGTTAAAGTGTTGACATAGAACAAAAGAGAGGGAAAACAAAGGTCCTTTAATGATCAATTGATGAAGAGATTAGGGTTCCATGTCAATAGTTTAGTCCCTAATTATACTTCTCTCAAGTAAGTAAACTCTTATTTGAGTTTAATTTGTAATTAATAAATTAGGGTTCATATACCTTAATTAGGGGAATTAGGTAAAAAGATATGTTTAAGCTAATTAATGAGGTTATAGTAATTATAGGATAAGTTTTATTGAATTAAGTTGGTAATCTTATGGGACTAATTATCATATGATCAATATATGATTATATGATAACTAGAGGTGTTAAGAGGTGAGCTATGGTTGTTTTAACCATTGTTAATGTTGTTGGATTATGTGTATTAAGTGTTTATATTTATATTATTTGATTTAGATTGCCAGTGAGGATGATGATTATGATGATGATGATGTTGGTATGATGATAACTTAGCTTTGGAGCTAAGGTAAGTAACTTGGTTACTATATGCTTAACATGAAAGTTATTATGTTATATGATCATGAATGAAAATGTTAAGATAGGTTATAGTTTCTTAGAAAGTGTGACGAATTAAGAGACTCGATAGTTGGATGTTATAGAACTAGCTACGAATTATGGAAGGATTAAGGTATGTGCTAATGCTTCTATGTGTTATATGTATGTTATAGATATGTGGTTATAGTATATGTGAATGATATAGCGTTAGTATGCAAGAATGACTGATTTAATGTTGGACTTATTGTTAAGTGTTCATACCGCTAATATGATGATTGACGTGTTAATCATGTATTAACCAATTACTTACTAAGCGTTTCGCTTACGTTATAGTTAAGCATGTTTTGTAGGTGCTCGTGGAAAGATGGTAAGTAGTTGGATTAAGGCTTAAGGTTGGGAGTGCGCAATGAAAGAGTATTGGATTATGTTAGAGCTTAGTGTTAGATACCGAGCTCGAAACAAGGTTGGACCCCCAAAGTGTCATAGGATGGTTGTAATGTAATTTTGAAGTGGTAAAGTAATTCATTATTGTCGAGGTTAAAGTGGGTCAAAGTTATTTGTTATAGTTGTGTGTTATAGTGTATGCAAAATGGGTCAAAACGGGCGTTTGGCAAACCCCGTAAAGTATGCACTTATGGGTCATTTAGACCATAGGGTTTATGAAAATGATGTAATATGTTATATTAATGATTTCTGGAAGTTTGGGTAATATGTCTAGTCGTGTAAGTCGTTTTCCTGAAATTAGAGAAAGATATGTTTTTGATAAAAAATATGGAAATATGAGCATAAGGCCTTCTGCAATTAAAATGGTCTTCTGAGTTTTCTGAGTAACAGGTCATACGCCCTTATGGGCTGGGCATAAGGCCTTCTGCCTAAGAATGCATTTTCACAGATTCTGAGTACCAGACCATACGCCCTTTTGGACCTTGGGCATAAGGGCGTATGGTCCACAAATGGGTTGTGTAGATTTTTATTGTTTTTTGAAAAAGCACATCTTTAAAACCGTAAGGAGTTAGAAGGCGTGCCACATGCCGTTTTAAAGGTACTCGAGTCTACTTTCATATAAAAATACTTTCAAGAAGTGAATGGTAATTGATTTAGGTCAGTTTATAAAAGAGTGACAACAGGTCATTTCCAGGTCATGCGTTTGAGCAAATTTTTTAATTTTTATTCAAATTTAGAGTCTTGAAAGGGGCGTTTCAACTTGGTATCAGAGCTTCGGTCTAAGTAAAGTAGGTTTCCATGATCATCGTAGATTATTTTATAATTAAATAGTATATATCATCATAGCTGTTATGCGTATTGCCTAAATTTAGACCACTTGTAGATGCGTGTGTCGCAAGTGTAGGTAGTATGGAAGCGTATGCCTTAGTTATAAGGTAGATTAAGTGCTTGCGGCTAAGATAAAGATAATGCTTAGACATTAATCGATTATGTGGTATGTTATATGAGCTATAGACTAGATGATTTAATTATGATTAAGAATGTGTAACACTTGTTGAATTGTAACATTTCGTATTTTCAGGTCAATTACGACGCCATTTAATTCACTACTTATATTTTTTTTCTCTCTGTCTAGGTTCGCGTCTACTTTTTTTCCCTATTTATTGTTTAAATCGTCGTAATGCTAAAAATTCTTCATTTAACATATAAAACAAGAGAATATGATTTTTATTCACTATGTTCATGATATGTATAGTGTTGCTTCGTTTTAATAAAATTTTGCGAAACATTTTAGAATCATTTTATAATATTTATACGAGTTTTATATTTATACAATATTGTTTACAAGTCGAGTTGACATAATTATACCGAACGTTTTACAATCGTTATAAAACATTATTTTATTTTTTCGAAAGTATTTATATAACTCTTGCTCTTTTTATTTTTATCGCGCTACGTAAATGTATTTACGTTTTTCGCGATATAATTTAGTTTGACATTCTCGGTAACCCTTAAAATTTATCTTCGCTTAATAAAAATGCTATTTTTATTTTCAATGCTCAAAGTTTTATAAAACTGTACCCATGTTATCATTATTAGTCAAATTTCACCATATTAGGAATTGAAAACTAAGACTTCTCTTGTTTTAATAAGGTTTTCAGTTTATTAAAACTACACCTTTATTTTTTTCAGTATATTAAGGCATCCTTTCTTTTCTTTTTATCAAGACATTTAACTAGTAAATTTCTTCACAATTTACTCGGGAGAACATCCTTTTTTAGGAGAGAGTTATAAGATACACAATTAATTTAGGTGCATAAGGGTACATTTATCATATATTGAAGACTTATGTTTTATTTGACCACTTTTTTCTTTATATCCCTACATTTGTCATATAACTTCTTCTTACTATCTTGGACTAGCTTATACTACATATAAACTCGTGCGCTATGGGAAAAGTAATATCCTCTCTTCTATTTTACTTAGCCTAAAATCAAACATATATCTCTCTTTCTCTCTTGATTAGCCACGTCCTAAATAAAGACCATAAAACCATCTATACAATTTTCATATAACACATTTACAAGTGATCTTATATCATATCTAAGGCATACAAGGAGATTTGAAGGCTTGGTTAAGCATTCTTAAGGCTTAAACTAAGTTAGGGTATTTGGAGGATAAAGGTTTTCAAGTCTTGAAAACCTTGGGTAAATATCTAAACAAGGGTTTAGATATTATTGTTCATTATATTACATCATATTAAGGTCATCTAAAACTCTCAATATTTTTACTTTCATGATTTTTTGTATATATAAGTTTTATATAGCAAATCACCATTTAGGATACTTTTGAACTTGTAAAATGGATTTTACTAGTGATCATGATTTTATACACTTTTATATATGCTATGTGGAGGATAATATCATGTTATAATAGAAGTGTAAGTATTGTACAAGTGTTGGATAAGTATAAAAAGTATATGGATAAACTAGTTAACTAAAAGTTACTTAATGAGTTTATGATTTAAAAGTGTGGTTAAGGACTTGATACCATGGACACTTGGACAAAATATGGACTAATGGACCCTATAATATATAAGGCATGTGATATAAAGACTTATGAAAGACTTGTGATATTTTATCTAAGCTAAAAACTAATAAAAACAAAGTTATATAAATAAATACATAATTATTTATAATAAACTGTTTTAGCACGAATTCCAAACAGTAAATTTTATATTTTTATAAAATATTACATCTCATGAGGTTTCCAAAAATGTAAAGAACTCGAAAAACCGATTTATAACGAAGGAGTTATGAATTTCGCAAGTTTATTATAATAAATACGCTTATAAAAATATTTTTATAAAAGTTACTGTTCACATCAGGAAATTTATTTTTGAAAACATCATAAATAAATAGAACTTTTAATTACGAAGACGTGCTCGAAAGAATCACTAAAAACGGAGTTAAAACGAATAAAATACGACGTTTACGAGATTTACGATAACTAAACTTATAAAAATAAACTTGTAAAAAGTACTGTTCATCAGAGGACCCAAATTATGAAAATGTAATATTTTGATAACTCGTCTTAATACGAAAACGTGGACGTAAGAAACGTAAGAAACAGACTTGAAACGAGAAAGTTGCGTCATTTTCACTAAAGTGTATTTATAAACGTTTTTAACTTATAAACACGATTTCACTAATGCGATTAGATGGTGATGTAGCTATATAGGATTATATATGGTTGTTGTTAATCAAAGTGTTTAGTACTTATACGGCCTATAATTAATTAGGTTGCAATCGGCGTTTATCCGACGCATTTTCTAAGTGTGATATACTTTGTTGATTTCCATTTACTCGAGGTGAGTTCATAACCCCACCTTTTCTCTTTTAATGGTTTTCATAAACTGTTTTCGGGGTGGAGAATACATGCTCGTTTTACCAAGTAAACTCATTGATTTCTACTACATAAGTGTTACATGACTATTTTTACCAAAGCTTGATTTGTTTACTACATGATTTGAGATCGTTGAATACCTATATTTGAAACCGTGAATTTTGAACAACATGATTGTTTTACCTTGGACACAAGTGTTTTCTAAAATTGTATGCTATCCAGATTACTGCCTGAATATTATTGCCTAAGTAGTCACTATATTGCCACTATCTAAGTCCCTACTATCATGAACCGTTAAATTACCTCGTAGGGGTAAGCGCTAGTGTTGTGGATAGATCTATCGGGACTAACAATCCCCACCTGGAATTTCTGGTCACAAGTTGATCATGGTGCATTTAACATTGAGAGAACTATAGGATGTTTTGGCAGACACCCTACCTATTTGGGGCAGACAGACAGTTAAGGCTTCGGGGTCATTAGCTTAGTGCAATAATATATACTTAGACTTGGTGAATTTGTTTTCCTTGTCTACTTTACTTGTTTTGGAATTCGGAATACGTACATTGTACGCCATCACTTAAATCTTGTGGTCCACTAAACTAATTGATTTCATCAACAAATCTTGATTTTTAAATCACTACCTGGATTTCGGAACTGATACTTTGAAA
>BQNB010034074.1:1473-51859 GCA_026074375.1 Tanacetum coccineum
AGATTCATAGCATTCTAGGTCTGATTGATTAATAGATTTTTCCAGTCCCCTCAATAAAAATGAATCAGACTCATCATTTGCCAGTAATTCCTGAGCTTCTTTGTTGATCGTGTCATCCAAATCATCAATCCCATAACATTCATCGTCTTCAGTGGTTTGGTCTTTTAATTGATTGGTCTACGTCACAGATTACTTCATTATCCCCCACTTTTAGTGTTATCTTCTTATTGAATATGTCAATCATAGCTCGAGCGGTCGCCAAGAATGGTCTTCCTAAAATTGTAGGAACTCTTGAGTCTTCGGGCATATCTAGGATGACGAAATCTATGGGAAGGATGAATTTATCCACTTTAATGAGTACGTTTTTTATTATTCCTCTCGGGTATTAGATCGATCTATCTGCAAGTTCCAAAATAATTCTAGTGTCCTTTGGTTCTCCTAACCCAAGTTTCTTATACATCATGTATGGCATTAAGCTTATGCTAGCTCCTAGATCTGCTAATGCATTATCAATATGTAATTGGCCAGTGTCGCAAGGAATAGTAAAACTCGTTGGGTCTTTCTCCTTTGATGGAAGCTTGTTTAACAATACGACAGAGCATCTCTCGTTCATAGTGGTTTTGCAAGCTTCTTCTAGTCTAGCCTTATTAGTTAGCAAACCTTTCAGAAATTTGGCATACTTCGGCATGTGAGCTAATGCTTCGATGAAAGGCAAATTGATGTAGAGTTGCTTCAGGTTTTCTAAAAACTTCTATTGAGCCTCTTCTTTTTCTTTTCTTAATCTTCTGGGGAAAGCAACTGGTGGTTTTTGTACTTCATTTGATGGCTAAACATCAGGTTCACTAGTCATCTGAGGTTGATCATTAGTGAGGACATCGTTCGATCTAACTGGCTTTTCGAGTTCTACTACTAGAGGTTCTTTTGGTAGCACATTGGCATTGTTATCATGAACATCATGAGTCGTGGTTTTTCCACCTCTAGTAGTTACTCCCTTAACATCGCAATCTACCTTTGGAATGTTATTTATTTCTTTTAATAACTCTTGTACCCCGAATCTGAGCTCAATTAGTGAATTATTCTTTTCTTTAAACAAGAGCTCGTTGGTAGTTTGGAAGTCATAGATGAATGTCCTCATCTCCTTGTGTTCTCGTTTTCCTTCGTCAATGAACTTGTTTAACATTTCTTCCATTGTCAGGCTTCTTTCTGAGTATTTAAAATGATATGGACGGAGTCTGGATTATGTTCCTGAAAAGTAAGACATGATGCAAAGTAAAGCTATTCTAGAAAAATAGATTTGTAAAAATAATCAATACGCCGTATATGAAGAGTCGAATACGTCGTATAGCTGATCAAACTGGATACGCCGTATCTAATGGACGTAGATACGCCGTATCGTTCTATCAAAAAACGATTAAAATAAACAATTAAATATGCAGAATAATACACTAATCTAAACTACACTACTCCTAATGGTTAGATCTAATCTAATGTTAAAAACCAAAATATCAAATAAAAATCAAGATTAATTTTCACTCCTCGGCAGCGGCGCCAAAAAACTTGATGTGTCGTTGTGTGGTGTATATTTTATTGATTCAAGTTTTAAATTTATATTTTTCTGACTAAACCAAAAACAACACTTTAACGGGCAGTATACCCGATCGATAGTAGTTTTGTGGTAAGTAGGGTGTCGAACACTTGAAGTGAGGTTAAATCTATCAATTTAATTAATATTTTGGTTATCTAAGCTACGTTAATTCTATCCTATTCTAAACCAATGTCACTCCTAATCCTAATTCTAACGGGAAAAGGGGGTTTTCAGCCTGAGAGACTGGCACGGTTTGGTTGGTGACTACAATTAATTCAAGGCACTTTAACCCACACAAGAAAACAAACAAAAGATAAAAGAGCGGTCCAGCCAAATATAAGAAAATTGTATTAACCATTATTAATCCGATTAGATAGTTGGTTTGTTTATTTAGTGCAATGATTTCTTCTCTCGAGGTGGCATATCATTCTTAAAACTTAAGCGGTGCATCATCCTAAGACCTAGACACATTAATTCTGTCACAATTAAAGCATCCGCATAAAGCATCCTTATTTGCTTATTATAATCTATCTTAGGGATTAAAGCAATGGTGATCTTGTTAAACCCTAGCTCATAGAGACTTTACCCACTTACCGCTTAATGGCGATTTATAAACTAGTAGTCCACTTGTCCAACTATCCAATGGAATCAAAAAGTTATTTGTTGAATCATCTAGGTTCACCTACTAGTCAACACGATCAATAAACCATTGGCAATATCCAATTAACTAGTTAAGCCCGAAGCGTATCCTAGACATGGATTTAGAAGGACGATATTTATGATCCTATGATTCTAGATGTATAAATTACTATATGGAGAGCTATCCCATACTCTAAATTTACTTGGTCCGTATCACTGGATCCAGTTGAATGATAGGTCGCATACAAAAGCGCGTAAATAAGTATAAATTGATAAACATAAACAAGCATCCAACGATAAATTAAGTAATCAAGATAAACAAATACCAAACATTCAGATCTTCATAATAATGGCTAATACCCGAAGGTATTAGCCTTTAAACGTCATAATGAATACAAAAGCAATTATTTAGCCAAGGTAAATTAACCGAGTTAACGAATGATACAAAAAACTGAACGATTACTAAAGTATATAGAATTACACGTTGTCTCCTATGGAATTGATAGCGTTGCTCGACCTCTTCTGCTCTTATTCTCCTCTAAAAATCGACTTTTATGGTTTAGGTATCGAGAATATTATTTAGCACACTTAAAACCTGTTTTTGAGTTTCCTATTTATAAGGTCTATAAGTCGATTCGATGTATCTAAGGATTAGATACAGCGTATTGGGGATTTATTAGAGTACGGACAACGCTTGATATCTTCTAGAATATTCACATATTATTTCTTCGAGACGGAGTATTAAGATCTTCTGGATACGGCGTATTGGCTTTATTCCATTATGGTCTTTGGTAAGTACAGGCACGGATACGCCATATCTTCCTTGATGGATACGGCGTATTGGTCTTCAGAATAGTAATCTTCAAAATATCTTCATTTAAGCTCCAAAATGCGCGCCTTTTGCTAATATTCATCAAGTACTCCATAATTACTGTGATTCTTAAATATAAATGATTAAGTAACAATTCTTTGCAATAACTATACAAAATAGGTTAATAACATGGGATAAATGATGTTATAAAATAGACGTTATTTGATGTCGTCAGTGCACTGCCAGATGTGCTTTGTCTAGTATCTTGAGACCCTGCGTGGTCTGCATCAGCATATGTTGTTAGAGTAACGCAAGAATCTTTTAAATACCAAAGACCCATATCAATGGTTCCTTTTAGGTATCGAAAGATCCGCTTAACTGCATGTAGGAGCTTTATGCTAGGCTTTTCCTGATATCGGGCACACATGCACACTGCAAATACTAGGTTTGGTCTGCTGGATGTAAGATACATTAAGGAACCAATCATCCCACGGTAATGTGTAGGATCGACTGGCTTCCCTTGTAGATCTTTATCCAATTTACTTTTGTCTACCATAGGGGTGTCAACAAGATCACTATATAGCATACCATATTTCTTTATTATTTCAAGTGCATAATTGGACTGGTTAATATAGATGCCTCTGGGACTTTGAGAAATCTAAAGTCCTAGAAAGAAAGTCATTTTCCCCATCATCGACATCTTAAATTTATAAGTCATTATTTTAGCAAATTCATCGCACATAGCAGGATTAGTAGAGGCAAAAATTATATCGTCGACATAAATTTGTACCAATAAGATGTTGCGGCCTGCTTTTCTGGTGAATAGTGTTGGATCGAGTGCACCCTTGGAGAGTTCTTGTGATAGTAGAAAACTAGATAGCATATCATACCACGCGTGTGGAGCTTGTTTAAGACCAAAGAGTGCCTTTTTGAGCCTGTACACGTGATTTGGCTTGTCTGAATCCACGAATCCTTCCGGTTGAGAAACATAAACCATTTTGCGTAGCTCACCATTCAAGAAAGCCATCTTAACATCCATCTGATAGATTGTCATGTTCTTGGTGGAAACATTAGCAAAGAAGATACGAATAGCTTCTATTCTGGCAACGGGTGCAAATGATTCCTTGAAGTCTATTCCCTCCTCTTGTCGATATCCATTAGCAACTAATCGAGCCTTGTTTTTTAGTACATCGCCACACTCGTATTTCTCGACTTTGAAGATCCACTTTAATTTTATCAACATTACGAGATCTGGATACGGTACTAATTCCCATACTTGCAGCCTCTCGAATTCATGTATTTCTTCTTGTATTTCATCAATCCAAGAGGGTTCGAGCATTGCTTCTTTATAATTCTTTAGTTCAACTGAAGTGAGAAAGGCATCAAAATAACACTACATAGCGTTAGTCTGAAGTTTCTTTATGGTAGAGACTGAGCGAGAAGGATCTCCTATTACATTTGCTATTGGATGATTCTTAGTCTATTTACCAAGAAGCTCAAACGGAGTGTGGGTTGGCCGCACATTTGATGACGATCCTTGAGAAGTTGAGTCTTCATGAAGAGTTTCATGAAGCGGATCATCATGAAAGAGTGGTGTTTTTGGGGATTCTTCAACACCTTAAGATATAATTAGAAATTGTCCTTGCTCTTGTGTTGATGTGATACTTGATGTAGGTGCCTCTTGGTCAATTGAAGTTGACACAGGTGAATCGGCTATATCAACAGCTCTTGGTGTATCAGCTACTAGAACCGGAGAAATAGCTCGATGGAGGATTGAAGTATTCATCAAACATCGGTTAGAACAAACGATCCTAATCATTTTTTGTTAGTGGGATACAAGGTAGTTGAGAAACAGGGTTTGGTACGAGTCTTGAACTGGATATTCAAGGAGTCATAAATTGAAGCCCGGGTCTTGAACTGAATTGTTTAGAAGCCATCGCTGTCAGCTCATCGAACGTTACATGAGTGGTTTCCATGATTTTCCGAGTTCTCCTATTATAGATTCTGAAAGCTTTATTTGCGGGCGCGTAATCAATTAGTTTACCCAAATCTTCACTGTCATTGGTTGGATAACAGAGTGAACCAAAGACATGAAGAAATGATAAATCCATAATCTTGTTGTGCATCAGCTCATATGGATTTTAGTTGTATCAGAGACGAATCAGGGAGCGGTTTTGGGTATAACAAGTTGTATTGATTGCTTCGGCCCACAAAAATAATGGAGCTTTTTAAAATATCAACATTGTACGAGCAGCTTCCACTAGAGTCCGGTTACCTCTTTCGACAATGCCGTTCTGTTGAGGAGTGCGAGCAATAGATGTTTGATGCGAGATACCGACATTTTCATAAAATTCTTGAAGAGTCTGATTGACAAATTCAGTTCCATTATCTGTTCTAACATTACGGACTATGGCATTCAAACGAACTTGAATATTTTTGATGCATTTAATGATAGTGTCAGAAGCTTCATCCTTTGATCTTAGAAATTTGACCCTAGTAAATCGTGAGTAATCATCGACAATTACCAAGATGTACTTTTCCTATTAATGTTCTCTACACACATCGGGCCACAAAGATCCATATGCAGAAGATAGAGTTTCTCTTGGTTAGTGTCTTCAGCTTTGGGCCATAACCAGCTCTTAGTCTTTGAAGCTTTTGATAGTAAACAGATCAGAGAAGTCTTTAGCATGTCATCAAGAGAAATTGTGTACAAATTTGTGTCTCTGGATCCTGAAAGTAGATCAACACAGTCTAAATTCTAAATAAAGCAAGTATTTTTCCAAAAAGCAACTTCAAGATTGGGGTCACAGAATTAGATCAGAGAAGTCTTTATCATGTCATCAAGAGAAATTATGTACAAGTTTGTATCTCTGGATCATGATAGTATATCAACACCTTCTAAATTCCGAATAAACCAAGTGTTTTTTCCAAAAAGCAACTACAATATACTTGAATTCACAGAACTTGTCTACAGAAAACAAGTTGTGTTCGAGTCCTTCAACATAATATACCCTTGAGATAGTTACATTTCCCAGCTGATATCCCACCATATCCCATAATCTTTGCAATCTGGTCGTTTCTGAATCTAACAGTTCCCAGAAAATTACTGACGAAGTTTATGAGCTGAGAGTGGTTCCCTGTCATATATTTAGAGCATCCAGAGTCCATATACCAAAGAATAATTTGACAACCTGTCATTGACAAGATAAGAAGATGATGAAACATTTGTAGCATTGGGTCCCCAAGAATGATTGGGTTCTGAGTTGTTAGCAATCCTAGATTTTTTTAATCTTAGATTTTTTACTTGAACCTACAGATTTTACTTGTTTGAGTCTCCTGCTATAGACTTTAATCTCTGGTTTTTATGTTTCTACTGAATGAGAAGTGGTTTCCTTAGGAGGCACTAAGTTAGCTGAAGTGAACCTAGTTAAAGGACACGAGTTACCAACTAAAGTGAAAAGTTTTCCTATTGGTTTCCACTTATATCCTACTTCAGTGAACACTTTACTTGTAGGTTTCCAAATATTATATTGTTGGCTTTGCTTAACGGACTTAGATTTAGAGTGCACATTCACATCAATCACAAAATCAAGGAAACACACATCATGATTTGCATCAAACATACATTCTTTACATTTAACACAAATTAATTCAGAATTCGCATTTAACATAGTATGCTTAACATTTGCACCACAAATAGGGTCTTTAACATGATTCTTTTTATTAGAACTTAAATGAGCTCTCCTAAGTTGGACTTCTACTTTATTCTTAATGTTGCTACTTGATGTTTACGAGATCCTGTCATTCTTTTTATTGCCTGTAGGCTGTGATCTGCTAGCACTAGTAGAACTCTTCATTCCTGTAGAAGGCAACACAGGTGTATTAGAATCTGGTGTCTTTGATGACTCTACCTATTTATGAATGTTTCTTAAGGATGTGAGAGGTTCAGAAAACCTAACTTTCTTGACTTTGTTCATTGGTGTGACAACGGCCAATTTCTCACTAGGTTTATTTGCATTAGGGCATGTGTCTCGAACATAAACAAGTAACTCCTGAATTTGTTTGGCATGCTTATAGTCAAAGTCTAATGCATTATCTAAAGGTTGTTTTGCTTTAGCTTGTTTGACTATTCCACGAAGAATGTCAGCTTGTTCCTGAGTGTACTTAAGATAGTTTATGTGAGCGTCCCTATTTCTCAATAACCTAGGAGCTAAAGGATCTAAATCAAGTTTGAACACCCCTGGAGCAATAGTGGTGGCATTAGTTAATGTTTTGGCATTATCAAGTACATTTTTACCTTTTAATCTCCTTAATACATTTTGTAATGCTTTTGTCACAAAAACCTTTTCTTGAATTTGACCTTTTAAATCTGCATTTTCCATAGACTTAGAATTCAATTGAGCAATCAAAGAGTCACAGTGTTCTTTAGAAAGAACACGTGTCTTTTTAATCGAATCAAATTGATCTTTGTAAATCTTTTTCAAATGCTCAATTTCTTTATGTAAAAGTTCGTTTTTAGAGAGTTATTTTTCCACACTATGCTCCAACTCAATGTTTATGGTTTCAATCTCATCCATATCTTGTTTGACTTTCTATTCCTTGTCATTTACTCTTATAGATTTGATATGTTCCTTCAACTTACAAATGGTACTGTCTTTAGCTTGTAGCTGAGCTTTCAAATCATATTTTCAAAATATTCTAGAATTTCAAGAGCATTTTGATTATTACAGGATTTTTCATTTTGAAAAATTTCTTGGTTGAGTTGCATTGTCAACTCAAGATAAATGCAATGTTTTTCAAGTTTTGAGTAACTTTTTGAAAGTTCATTATATGCATTTTGTTTTTTCAAAAGCTCAGCATCAAGATCGGAACACTTATCACAAGATTCGGTACTTTGCATTTCCAAATTCACAGAATCACCAAAAACAATAGTAGAATTCATCAAACATAGCATAACATCTTGAGACAAGATTCGGTGTAAAAGTCAATCATTGTCAAGAAAAAGTTATTTCTTTTGAATTTCAAAACACTGTTGAATAGGAGCTTCCATCTGGTTAAAAACTATTTGTACTTCCGTTACCTCATTTAGAAGATCTTTATCAAAGTTCGATGAGAATGTGTATTGACTACAGTGTTAGATCCAAGAATCTGGACTCATCTAGGATATCATAACAATGATCAATATAAGCAGCGGAATATTAAGAACATGATCATAATTAAGCACAAGGTTTTACCAAACATAACTATATTAATTAACTACGAATAAGCTACTAAACCTAGGCGCCTTATAGGACATGACGCCTAGAGAACACACATACACCTTTGGTTTACATTATATCTGAATCCCTCAATAAACCTAGGTACCTACCCTCTTTATATAATAGAGGGACTAGGGTTTACAAGCCAAACCCTAGCTTACTAACTAAGCTAACTAAATAATACATAATAAGTCCCTATTGTTTCTTCTTTCTTCATTTCTGCTCATAGGTTTTGTAATCATCAAATCTATAATTCTCAACAATCTTCCCCTATTTGATATTACAAAACAACATGTATGAAGAAACAATGGAAAAACATGTCATCACAATAATAAGCTGCATATCATTTCTTCTTCCCTTTTTGTATAATCTAAATAGGGGTCTTGTGCAAACTCGTAAAACGTTCCCCTAAGTGATGCATGTAGATGGTTAAGTATATCAACAATAAGCTTCCCCTTAAAAGTATACTCACCATATTTGAATTTTGAAACTCGGTAGCATAGATCAAATTTCATTCAGTATGTAAAAAGACTTGGATTAATTTACAAATATCAAGTAAATAAAAATGTCTTTGGTTTAATTTTGTAGTCCAATATATGCATTGGCGATCACATGCAATGGCGATAGTCTTTGTGTGCTCAGACAGGATCTCTAGATAACCACTTCAATGCTTAGGATTATTCTTTTTTCCTCAATTTTTTTTTTATTCAATATATTATGAACGTATGGTATCATATGCCCACAAAATATTTGTTAAGAGCGTCGTAACTTTTCCAATCATAGGATTTATAGCCATAAACTAATCCTCCAAAATAAAACAACTAAACATCCTCATTGTTCAAGACCCTAAAGGGCAACTGTGGACCATATAGCAGAAAACCAGCCGGAAACCATAATGCCTTACAAGCAGGAACATAAAGATCCTACCAAAGGAACATATAAAATAGCTGTTCCGTAAAATTGGAATATCTTGAAAATCCAAAAGCAACCCATGTTTTATATGTTCATCCAATATTACTCATCTATAAATTTCGCCAATCATTCCAAAATTCCCCCAAACAACAAAAATAGCCACGTCATAAATCACGTACAATTCCTGGACTGCAGAAACAGCAGCAAAAAAATATCAAGATTGGACCCACATTCCATAACATTTATACGAAAAAATACATGTTCTCCACAATTGTTGACAATCGTAGTAAAATAATATGTATACTATATTCTGTCATTGTCAACATGGTCCCACAACAGTATTCACAAACTGTTATTGACCAGAAATAATTCGCCTTCGCATGACATCCCTGTCGTTTTCATAAAAACATCCCAACAGATAATTACGCCAACAACAAGCCGTTTTCGAACATCAATTAATTGACCATTGTACATTCAACCAAGTATTTAATTGCCCACTTACTTTCTACTCTCGTCAAACAAGCTTAGCACATATAAATAAGGGAAAAGAAGAGTATGGATTTTAAACAAACGACGTACCAAATATTTATTGTTGATCAACCGCACCATTTTCTTCATAAACCTGACAGAAACAATAAACCTTGTATAAACCCTAGATATCAAGAGTCACCCGCTCTGATACCACATGTTGAATCCAGGAATCTGGACTCATCTAGGATATCATAACTATGATCAATATAAGCAGCGAATATTAAGAACATGATCATAATTAAGCACAAGGTTTTACCAATACATATAAACTATATTAATTGAACTTACCTAATAAGCTACTAAACCTAGGCGCCTTATTTTAGGGACATGACTGCCTAGAGAACACACACACCCTTTGGTTTACCATTGTACTCTGAAGTCAATGAAGTAAACTAGCTGCCATTCCTCCTATTTTATCAGAGGGGACTAGGGTTTACAAGCCAAACCCTAGCTTACTAACTAAGCTAACTAAATAATACATCTGGTTAAAAATTGTTTGTACTTCCGTTACCTCATTTAGAAGATCTTTATCAAAAACATTGAATATGTCTTTTAAGGTCTTTAAAAATGGAAAATTTTCATTTAGAAAAACAGCTTTAGTATGTTCAACCCCCATTCCCCTTCTGTAATAGCATCAGGTGTAATCCGCTTTTTCACCACGGTGTCAAACTTGCCAAGATGGTATTTAAGCTTTTTAAGGCTTGTATTTACCAGTATCACCTTAGGAAGTTCCCTAGGTACTTCAATTTTGATAGGTGAAATATCATATTGGTCAGTATTAGGGTGTGAAGTTTGTAACCAGAAAGCTTGTTCAGCACACAATTCTTGTTGTGGAACAAAACGTTTACCAAAATCTTCAGACAATCGATTTAACTCAACATAATTAATTGGAGTAGTATTAATTTTCTTATCTTTTGAAATTGGATCGTTTTGTTTTGCAAGCATTTTAGATCAACTTACTTCTTTAAAAATCAATGTGTCTTCATCATCAATCACAAGAATAACAGCATGTTGATTAGATATTACACTACCATCATACAAGGTTGGCTTAATCCGCTGAGCTTTCTTAAGATAAAACGGATTTTGATAACCAAGAGCTTATTTGTGAGTGTCATCATAAAAAACTTGTGGCTTTGTTAACGTGTGTACTGTTTGAGAAGATTGACCCATTTTATAAATAATATTATCCAGTTCCTTTATTTTCTTTTCTAAATCAATTTCTTTATCCATATATTTACTTTCTTTTTCTTTGAATTCATTTTTTAAAACAGTAAATGTTTGCAATGAAGATTCCTTTTCCTTGTTTTGATTAGAAAGATTTTGTTCAAGTGAGTCAATTTGCTGCTTAAGTGCAAGTTTTTCCTTAATCATATCATCCATTTGAGAAACGATCATTTTTCCACGAGTGCTTAAATCAATATTAAGTCTCTGTTCAAAAGTTTTGACTCGTTCTTTATATCTCTCAAGCTTAGCGGTTAAGGTTTCATTATTCTTTTCCTGATTAGCCTTTTCCTAATTATTTACATGATTAATCATTTGTTTAATCATAGATAATATCATTGAATCTTGTTGTGCATACAAATTAGTATATTGAGCAGCTTCTTGTTGCGTTTCTTGCAAATACTGAGAGTACAAAATGATATTGCTATCACACTTTGATTATCCATATCATTATGATAGGGTTCAGAATAAGGTACCTCTTAGATAACATCTAAATCCTCAGTAGAGACATCATCACAGTCAGAATCATAAGCATCTAGATCCTCAGTTTGGAAAGCAGCATTGTTTAGAATGGTTGTCTGAGCAGTTTGACCGTCTGGAATGCCTAGATCTGCAAGAAATGCTAGTTCCTCTTCATCTAGTATTTGACCAGATTTCTATGCTTCAGCCAACATTTCCTTTTACTTAAACCATGCAACGTTCCTTGGCCTCTTAGACTAAGTGCATTGCCTAGCCATGTGTCCTTCACCTTGACAATTATAACAATTAACAACCCTTGCCTGCCCTCCTGCATTATTTCCCCTAGAACTAGTAGCATTACCTTTATAGCCAGTACCAGCATAACTTTGTCCTTGCCTCCCTTGAACTTGTTGCACAGTAACCCTGCTGTCTTGAATGGTGGCCTAGTTTTTTGGATTAGAGGAAGTTCTAAGTTGATTGTTGGTTGAAGGGAACTTTGAAGCAACTACAGCTAACAGGAAAGCCATTGCCTTGTTGAGATAGGCAATTGGATCATCTCCTTGAGTAAACACAGGAACAATAAGACCTGAGTCCAACGAAGGAAACTCATTCATTGGTTGAGTTGAAACTTGAGGTGAATGATAAGCAAGTTGTGGAACAGATGAGGTTTGATGATCTATATGAGACTAGTATTGTTGTGATAGTGGAATGGATGAATGACTGATTTGTGGTTGTGATAGATTAGGTGCTGCATTCATTGGTGAATATGATTGAGGAGAGAACTTATGGAATCATTGTGTTTGTTTGTTAAGGAAACTGTGTAGTGTTGTATGGAGAATGATAGTTGGTAATGTGAGACAGTGGTTGATTGAAATTGGCAACAAATGGAAGAGGATATTGGTATCATTCACGTATCAAGCGAGTTTCATTTGCATGTTCCTCGTGTTGTTTATGATATGAATACAATTGATCATAGTTTGTAGTATGCAAATCTCTAGCCAACTTCATGTCCGTTACAAATTTGCTTCATTTTGGCGGTAGACTATTCAAAAACTTTGTATTCACTTGAACTTGTCTCATTGACATGTTGATAACGTTCATGTTATTGATTAGTTGAGCAAATCTTCAGTAGTACTGATACAGTATTTCACCATTCACAAATGAAAACTTATAAAACTCATCATCCAATTTACATTCCCTTTCTTATAATGACAATTTTGTGTCGTGCATACGAAGCTTAACTCTGTCCCATATATCTTTGGAAAGTTTATGATGATTGATGATGACATCAAATAACGTCTATTTTATAACATCATTTATCCCATGTAATTAACCCATTTTGTATAATTATTGCAAAGAATTGTTACTTAATCGTTTATATTTGAGAATTGCAGTAATTACAGAGTACTTGGTGAATATTAGCACGTATCCAGAGAAGATCCATACGCCATATTCAAGTTATAGTAATAAAATATTCTGGAAGATAAAAACGTGGTCCCTACTCTAAGAAACCCCCCAATACATCGTATCGAGGACTTTCAATACGTCGTATTGACCCTATTCCAGACCTTATAAATTGAAAACTTAAAAATGAGTTTTTGGTGTGCTAAATTATATTTTCGATACCTAAACTATAAAAGTCGATTTTTAGAAGAGCAGAGGAGGTCGAACAACACAATTAATTTCATAGGAAACAACTTGTAATTTCCTATACTCTTGTAATCGTTTAGTTTTTGGTATCATTTGTTAACTCGGTTAGTTTACCTTGGCTAAATTATTACTCTTGTATTGATTATGACGTTTGAAGGCTAATACCTTTGGGTATTAGCTATTATTATGAAGATCTGAATGTTTGGTTTTGTTTATCTCGATTGCTTAATTTATCGTTGATTGCTTGTTTATGTTTATCAGTTTATACTTGTTTACGTGCTTTTGTATGTGACCTATCATTCAACTGGATCTAGTGATAAGGACCAAGTAATCTAGATACCGGGATGGATCTCCATATAGTGATTTATACATCTAGACTAATAGGATCACGAATAATAACCTATCATTGCCCTTAGACTATAAGCTTAGTTGGACCGGCAGGTGACCCTTAGGATCAACGAGTACGTTCTCGATTAATTGGTAAAGACTTGGTTAGTGGACTACTAGTGTATGAATTGCCTTTAAGCAGTCAGTGGGTAAAATCTCTATGAGCTAGGGTTTAACAAGATCACCATTGCTTTAATCCTTATGATAGATTATAATCAGCAAATAAGGATGCTTTATGCAGATACGTTTAATTGTGACAGAATTCTTCGTATATAGGTCTTAGGAAGAAGTACCGCCTAAGTCTTAAGAATGATATGCCGCCTCGAGATAAGTAATCATTGCACTAAATAAACACACCAACGTTCTAATTGGATTAATAATGGTTAATACAGTTTTCTTATATTTGGCTAGACCGCTCTTTTATCTTCTGTTAATTTACTTGCGTGTGTTTTAGTGTCTTAAGTTGACAACACCCGTGCCAGTCTCTCAGGCTGAAAGCCCCCTTATTCATTAGATTTAGGATTAACATAGCTTTAGCATAGGTTTAATATATAATAGAATTAATTTAGTTTAGATAACCAAAATATTAATAAATTAAAAGATTGTTTCTCGCTCTTAGTGATCGACACCTTACTTACCACGAAACTCCCATCTGACCGGGTACACTGCTGTTAAAGTGTTGTTTTTGGTAAAGTCAGCAAAAATAAATTTAAAACTTGAAACATTAATTACAACCACACAACGACACATCAAGTTTTTGGCGTCGCTGCCGGGGAGTGAAAATTTAATCTTAATTTTTATTTGATATTTTGGTTTTTAACATTAGAATAATCTAACCCTTAGTATTAGTGTAATTTAGATTAATGTATAATTCTGTATATTATGTATATTTGTTTGTTTAATTATTTATTAGTTTAGTTGTTTGTGTGTTTAATTGTTTTCTAATACATTGTTCTGGTCGATAACCTGATACGGCGTATCCACTTCCATCGGATATGGCGTATCCAACTTTCTTGTCCAATACAGCGTATTCGTTCAAAAGATTAATATGACGTATTCAGACTTATTGAATATAGCATATTAATCGACTGATACAGTAACAGAACTGGTTTTTCACATTTGATTTCTATATATTTGTATTATCTTCCTCTCGAGCCCATCCTACTGATTGTTTATCCCTTATTTCAGGTAGTGCATGACAAGGAGATCAACAAAGGAACTGAGTAAACAACCTTTGAAGGATCGAAAACGTGAATTGTTGATCATCTATTTAAGCTTCTCAAGACACTAAGTCTTGACGAATCAAGATCACCTGAATTCAATCTATTTTCTGATTTAGAAGAATATTCCGAAGAAGAAGTTGCGGAAACAATGGCGAAAACCATGGAACAATACATGAGCAAAACTCGAGCTGACTATGGATCGGGAATTGCTAGGCCTAAAATCGATGACAAAGATAGCTTTGAACTAAAAGGCCAATTTCTCAAGGAACTACGTGACAACACCTTCAGCGGTTCGGATCATGAAGATGCGAACGAACACATTGAGAAAGTCCTTGAGATTGTTGATTTATTCCATATCCCTAATATAACTCAAGACCAAGTGATGCTTAGAGCCTTCCCTATGTCCCTAACTGGAGCCGCGAGTCGTTGGCTAAGAAACAAACCATCTGGTTCAATCACAACTTGGGAAGATCTTAAGACAAAGTTTCTAAGCAAATATTGCCCACCTGCTCGTACTGCGAAGAAAATGGAGGAGATCAACAACTTTCAGCAAGAACCGGATGAAACCCTTTACCAAGCATGGGAGCGATTTAAAGAACTCTTGATGAAGTGTCCTCAACACTATTTAACGGAGATGCAGGAAGTAATCTTGTTTTATAACGGATTGGATATCCCAACTAGACAGATTCTTGATTCAAAAGGTGCCATAGCATCTAAGACTGTTGTCGATGCAAAAGTAGCCATCCAAGAAATGACTGAATACTCTCGAAAATGGCATAATTAACATCTAGGACAAGAAGTACTAAAACTTCTAACGGATTGGCAGCTATACAAGCACAACTTAATAATCTGGAATAAAGAAAAAAAAAAAAAGAGAAAAAAGGAAGAAAAGAGAATAAAAAAAAAAAGAAAAAGAAAAAAAAAAAAAAAAAAAAAAAATAAAAAAAAAAAAAAGAAAAGGAAAAAAAAAAAAAAAAAAGATATATCAAGAAGGTGAATGAAAAGGTTTATGCTGCTCAAGTGGATGCGAACAATGTAAAGGACCCCACTACACCAAGGATTGCCCACTCAATGAAGAAGGTAAAACCTTCGAAGAAGCTTATTACACTCAATTTGGTGGAACAATGCAAACCCTTCGTATCAAAAATGAAGGCAATCTATGGAAGAAACCATGAGCAAGTTTTTGAGTAAATTAGTGAAAAAACATGAAGAAAACTCCAACATGATTAAAGAAATCCGAGCTTCGATGGATGCCACTGTACGAAACTAAGGAGCTTCAATTAAAACTTTAGAGATTCAAATCAGGCAAATAAGCAAAGGTACAACGAGAAGAGATGATTTGGAAGCCTACTACCCACTGAAGCCAACCCAAGAGATCATGTAAAGTCAATCTCGAACACTCTGACTGAAAACCCAATATGCCGATTGGTTCACCCCAGTACGCCGTATCACCCCACAAAACAGAAGACTTATGTTCGAATCAAGAAAAACGACAAACACCACACAACGACACATCAAATTTTTGGCGCCGCAGCCGGGGAGTGAAATTAATCTTGATTTTTATTTTATATTTTGGTTTTTAACATTAGATCTAACCCTTAGGAGTAGTGTTAATTAGATTAGTGTATATTCTTGTATATTATGTATATTTTGTATAATTGTTAGTTTAATTGTTTGCTTGTATATCTGTGTGTTTAATTTAATTGTTTTTCTAATACACTGTTCTGGTCGATAACTCGATACGGCGTATCCACTTCTATTGGATATGGCGTATCTAATTTTTTGTCCAATACAGCGTATTCATTCAATCGATTAATACGGCGTATTCACTTTTATTGAATACGACGTATCGATCATCTGGAATAAAATCTGAGTTATCATATTTGATTTCCGTGCTTGATTTTTAATCCTTCTTCAGAACAAATCCTGCTGATATTTTTACCTGTGTCACAGGACATATTTATCAGAGCTAGTAGACTGAAGAAGATACTATTAGAAGTCATGGCAGAACTAATTTCAGAGGAATGCATAGTGAATGCTCAAAATGAATCAAATATTTCTATCATCGGTAACGATATAAACATTGAACTCAGCGATGAATTTTTGGTGGAACTACAAAAGAATGCATACCACGGATGGATTGATGAAGACTTGATAGACCACATTGCTAAGGTACTTGAAATGATTGATTTAATCTACATTCCTAGTGTGGATTCCCATCAACTACGAATGAAAATCTTTCCTCTCTCGCTGGCTGATGACGCAAAACAATGGTGGATAAACAAGGGGAAGGAAAAATCACCGTTTGGGAAGAACTTGTTGAGATATTTTTTTGTAAATTTTATCCCAAATCATACGATGGTAAAGATGAAATGTTGGACGAAGGAGACAACTGGGAAATTGATCCACTTGAATTCATATCGCAAGTGAATTCATTATTTGATAAACATATGAAAATAGATGGAAGAACCAAAAAAGTATTGTTTCATGCTTAGATGAATGGGAGTTGGAATAAGAGACGAATGAATGGCATCATCTTGAGTAGTAACAATACTACTACTGACTCATTCTTCAAACCTTATCTGATAACACGTGGAAAGTGCAACACCGAAAAAGAAGATGAACAAAGTCAGATGAAGCGCAAATATAGCAATACATCCAAATCTATTGATGAGAAACCTAACAAAGGAATGTGCAAAGCAAAAAAGTTTGAAGCTATTCAGTACTCGCTTGGACCCAATGAATAATATATTGCTATAAGAATATGTGAATATGATATTTGGGAGAGAAACAAATATAATATGTCTAAAATCTACCAAGATATTTTTCAGAAAAAGGACAACGGATGGAAGGTGACGCGCACCAAATAATGGTGAAGAAAAGCTGAAGAAAAGTCTAACTTAAAGACTTCGCTGTAAACAAAAGTGCTTCCCGGGAGACAACCCGAAATGTTATTTAATTTTATCGAGTTTGTCTTCCCAGACATCAATACGGCGTATCCGCTCCATACCATACGGCGTATTGATTGTCTGGACGTTATAACAAGCGATGATGCATGCCGAGCATACCAGGAAATCTTTCGCATGATGGACGAAGGATGGATGGTAACTAGAGCTGAGTAAAGAGAAGCTGAAGAAAAGTCTAACTTAAAGACTTCGTTGTAAACAAAAGTGCTTCCCGGGAGACAACCCGGAATGTTATTTAATTTTATCGAGTTTATCTTCCCAGACATTAATACGGCATATCCGCTCCATACCATACGGCGTATTGATTGTCTGGACGTTATCAGTCTTTACTTTTTATGCTCTTTAAAAATATTATTGTCAGTTCTGGCAATACGGCATATTCATGCACATGATACGGCGTATTCACCAGACTGACTCGTATTTAGTTTGTTTAGTTTTGTTTAAATTAACCGTAGGTACCAAGATAGGAATGCATGTTTTTCCTATCATTTACACAGGACCTCGTGAAAGAAATATCGACGAATATTGGTGGAGAATTTACAAATCTGGAGATCTTGAAGTGTTGGAGTCTTGAAACTTCAAGGCGGCTGTTCAACACAATCTTGCTAATAAACTCAACATGGAGAATCTACCGAGCAAATATCAGGGGAGTTTCTCATTCTAATTCTTTTTAATTCCCGTATTTAATGTTTTATCTATACAATAAGGACGTTGTATAATTCAAACAGGGGGATGGAATTAGAATGTTTACTTGTCCTAATTTTCACACTAAAATGCTTAAATTATGCTCAAATTTAAAAAAAAATCAAACATACTTTTGTGAAATTACTTGATACATAACCCGCCCACAATAACCCTTATTAGATATTTTGAGGATTTAACCTATTCATTTCTAAATGTTTACCCAAATTCCATAAAATATGAGTGTGCCGGTGATGTTGTAGACTTTAGGACTTGGCGTGGTATATCTATTCGAGACCGCAGTGATAAGTACTATGGATTTAGATGAAGTAACTTGTTTAAATTGGTAAATTTTAGGATTACACCTAAAACGCCTTTACATGTTGCTTATTAACTAACTACACTGGTTAGTTAACCCCCGTATAAACCCTTTATTTACTCTCACTTTAAAAGTAAGATACCCCTAGAACAACCCTTAGAGCTAATCCTTTAGGAATTGCACCAATTATTTGTTTCGTTACACCTTTACACCTTAGCTTACCCTGTTAGATTAAGTTTATTTTATAGTTGCTAGTCGCTTAAAGTGTAAAGTTTGTATTTCCCGAGTCTTGTGTCAAAATTTTCTATCTTCGGTACGGTTGGAAGAATTTGCACATCGCAAATGGGAATGTATATTATTGTCAAAACTCGTGTATTTTTACTCCCATCGCAATTATTGGTACGTCCGAAGAATGAAAGAATTATCGAAGGAATAATCCGGAATTATTATGATCGTGAAGATGGTGAAACTACTTCGAGTTTCGTATATAGTTAGATGAAAAAAATAGAAAATTCGCAACAAAAAAGAGAGAAGGAAAGTTTGAAGATAATCGTTTCGCAACTAACGAAGGAATTACACGAAGGATCGATTATTCGTTGATACAAATCAATGATGTAGAGTATTGTATAAACTAGAAGATATTGCCACTTGCCTTGTAAAGTATGTAAAGTTTGGGACGATTGGGAAGTTGACCATTATGGGAACGCCAACTTAGGTTTTTGTTTTTTATCTATGATCAAGACGTTATAAATAGTTGTGTTTTTATCATGGTAATGGTCGAGAAAAGGTGTCTAGCAACTTGTATTTTAGACTTAATATATTTGTTTCGTAATTTTTATTTAACAACAATTTATTTCTCTTTCCTAATCATTAACCATAGGTTTTACGCGAATAAGGATATGATCGAGCGTGCATGTCTATTCGTCGTTACGGCCATGTATGTGTGCTTCAGCTGCCTTGTTGGGGTGGTACTTCTAGTGAAAGATTGTAGAATGATCAACCCTAAGCCTTATCATAAAAACCCATTTTACCTTTATAAACTTGTTAATCTTTAGCTCTAGTGGTGGAGATGTGTATCCTTGCCAAGCTTATGATAGAATACTCGTCAACGACCGAGCAATTGAGCGGATATAGTACATTTCAACATAGATTAGTTGAGTGATTTGAGTGTTTTCATCTTTCCTATTTGATGAGGTGTTTGGTTGAGGTTACCTTGTATTAGATCAATTAAATTCTTTAACGGAACAATATTACTTAGGGATACAATTTTTATAATTTAAGCTACTTGAGACAAGTAAGGAATTCAAGTGAGGGGGATTATTTGATGTAATCAAAATAACATCTATTTTTTATAGCATCATTTATCCCATGTAATTAACCCATTTTGTATAATTATTGCAAAGAATTGTTACTTAATTGTTTGTATTTGAGAATTGCAGTAATTATGGAGTACTTGGTGAAGATTAGCAAAAAAGCGTGCATTTTGGAGCTTAAACAAAGATATTTTAAAGATTAGTGTTCTGACAACCAATACGTCGTATCCATCAAGAAGATATGGCGTATTCGTGCCTGCACTCACCAAAGACCAGAAGGGGAAAATGATTCAATATGCCCATAATCCAGAGAGACCAATACGCCATATTGGAGATATAGTATGTGAATATTCTGGAAGATATCAAACGTGGTCCTACTCCAAGAAACCCCAATACGCCGTATCCAATACACTGGATATGCAGTATCGACACCAACTCTAGACCCTATAAATACAAAACTCAAAAATGAGTTTTAAGTGTGCTAAATCATATTCTCGATACCTAAACCACAAAAGTCAATTTTTAGAGGAGAAAAAGAGCAGAAGAGGTCTTGCAACACATTCCAATCCATAGGAGACAACGTGTAATTTCTTATACTTTTGTAATCGTTCAGTTTTTGGTATCATTCGTTAACTCGGTTAGTTTACCTTGGCTAAACCATTACTATTGTATTAATTATGATGTTTAAAGGCTAATACCTTCGGGTATTAGCCATTATTATGAAGATCTGAATGTTTGGTTTTGTTTATATCTCGATTGCTTAATTTATCATTGTATGCTTGTTTATGTTTATCAATTTATGCTTGTTTATGTGCTTTAATATGCGTTCAATCCGTATCTAAGGATATCGCATGTAGCTTAACTAGATATCGGATAGTTCTCATAAGTATGTGACCTATCATTCAACTGGATTGTGAGCTTAGTTGGACCGGTAGGTGACCCTTGGGATCATTAACAAGTAATGTTCTAATTCCATTGGATAGTTGGACAAGTGGACTACTAGTGTATAAATCATCGTTAAGCAGTAAGTGGGTAAAGTCTCTATGAGCTAGGGTTTAACAAGATCACCATTGCTTTAATCCCTAAGATAGATTATAATTAGCAAATAAGGATGCTTTATGCGGATGCTTTAATTGTGACAGAATTAATGTGTCTAGGTCTTAGGATGAAGTACCGCCTAAGTCTAAGAATGATATGCCTCTTCGAGATAAGTAATCATTGCACTAAATAAACAAACCAATTTCTAATCGGATTAATGATGGCTAATACAGTTTTCTATTATAAGGCTTGACCGCTCTTTTATATTCAGTTAATTTTCTTGTGTGGGTTAAAATGTCTTCAATAAATTGTAGTCACCACCAAACCCGTGCCAGTCTCTCAGGCTAAAACCCCCTTTTACCTGTTAGAATTAGGATTAGAACTAACATATGATTAGCATAGGTTTGACTTAGATTAGAATTAACATAGATTAGTAAACCAAAATATTAATAAATTAAGAGATTTAACCTCGCTTCAAGTGTTCGACACCCTACTTACCACGAATCTACCACCGACCAGGTACACTGCCCGTTAAAGTGTTGTTTTTGGTTAAGTTGGCAAAATATAAATTTAAAACTTGAATCATAAAAATATACACCACACAACGACACATCAATTGACAATGGCATACACATCCGGTGGAAGACCTTGAAGAACAATGTTGGTAGCTTTAAGATCACAATCAGCTTGAAGCTTCTATGTAACTGAAAGTTCTTCATACTTCTCTTTCCTAGTGGTACCATTTTCATCAACAATAGTAGGCCCTACAAGTGGACCATTTTGAACTGAGTCAAGAATCATTCTCCCGTTCTCTTTATTCTCCATGTATAGTTCCATACGACTCTTCCAGGATTCATGCATAGATTTCTCCAACATGGGAGGACGGTTATCCGCACCGGCAATGATCATGAATTCTGCTAAAGTTGTCATTTTGAATTGATTGATTAAATGAGAAAATATAACTTTTTGGTCGTTCAGTAATTAGAGGTTATTGTGTTAAAGTGATGTTTGTTTAAGTGATGAAGTAATGGAATTACACGGGATTTTACAATTCTTGATAAAACCGGGAAAATAAGTTAATATTTCACGAGATTTTACAAATCAAATAAAAAACCGTATAAATCACATAATGGAAGTGGTATAATTCACCCAAGAGAAAAGTATAATTCACTCAAGAAAAGTGGTATAATTCTCCCAAGCAAAGTGGTATACATCTCCCAAGCAAATGGTATACTTCTCCCAAGCAAAGTGGTATACTTCTCCCAAGCAAATGGTATACTTCTCCCAAGAAAATGGTATACTTCTCCCAAGAAAATGGTATACTTCTTCCAAGCAAATGATATACTTCTCTCAAGTAAATGGTATACTTCTCCCAAGCAAATGGTATAATTCTCTCAAGCAAATAGTATACTTCTCCCAATAGAAAACTGGTATAATTTGCCTAATGGAAAAGAGGCATAATTCGCCTAATGAAAAAGAGGTATAATTCGCCTAGACCAAATGGAGTATAATTCGCCTAGACCAAAAACCAGTATAATTCGCCTAGACCAAAAACCAGTATAATTCGCCTAGACCAAATTCGAAGCCCACTTTTTCCAAAACACTTAAAGACACACTTTATGACATTTTTGCTCCAATTTTCTTATACAACTTTTTATTCTAAGACTAGAAGAACCTTAAAAACACAAACTTTATGGGTTTTAACACAAAAAATTTAAAATCAAGATTTTTAGTACAAAAACCCTATTCGAACCTAAAAGACTCAAAATAACAAGTTTTTGATGTTTTTCCAAGGTTTTTCTTGTACAATTAGCCTATACTAAGATATACTAACAAGAAAGATGTAAGCTTTATGGTTTAAAACCCACAAAAAGTGAATACTTCTTGTAGAGTTTGAACCAATATGACACACCAAAAACCAAACAAAAACGCTCATAAAACCTTCTAAATCACCCCATGGCTCTTGATACCAATTGTAGAATATGTGATTTATCTAACCACTTAACCAATCAATAAGAAACTAGAGAGAAAATGAGATGGAAGGAAGGTTTCTAGTGAGAGAAAGGAAAAGAGAAATATTAGATTAATGTGTGTGTGAAATGAAACCAACCAACACCCTCTCCAAGCTATGGAGAGGGTATTTATACCTACTATATGCCGCGACCACAAGAGGCCTTGTGGGCTTTCCATGGGCTTTGGTCATTTTACCTATTTAAGGTTCCAAAAACTATCTAAGACCTACGAGCTACATATTTTAGGAGTGACCGAGTCTTTTCTCGATTCCTAACACGGTTCAACCGGGTTTTTCGGCGAAATCTGACTTTCAGTCACCCAACCGGTTTACGGTTCAACCGACCAGGTCAACCCGGGTTTTAAAACACTGAATTTAATACATAATGAATTTTTTTATGTAAAATCGCGTGCATAATTATTAGTTGTACTAATATCACAATAACAAAAAATTAAACACGAATTTTTTTCTATACGTCCGTATATTAAACTAAAATTTTAAAATAAATTTGATTTATGTATAAGCTCGTGCGTGCACGGAATTTATAACTGGTATTTGTAACGATTTTAGCAGATCATTTGGATTACTCTACACACGTAATTACATGTGTAGGGTAATCCATATGATCTGCTAAAATCGTTACAAATACTAGTTATAATCAGTTCGAACCGAACCGACCTTATTCGGTTCGGTTTCGGTTTTGTATATTTATTTCGGTTTTAATCAGTTCAGTTCGGTTTGGTTTCGGTTCAGTTCGGGTTAAAATACCCTTATTCGGCTCGAGCACACTTATTCGAACCGAACCGAACCCACCTTATTCGGTTCAGTTTCGGTTTGTATATTGTATAGTCGGTACGGTTATCGGTTGCCAAAATTTTCTTATTCAGTTTCGGTTTCGGTTTATTCGGTTCGGGTCGGTAAGATTTATATTAAAAAATGACAATAATAATAATAATAATAATAATAATAATAATAATAACGACATAATGCGGTGCGTGATACCTTGGTAGACATTTGTTTCCGGTCAGGGATTTCGGCTGGTAAAGAAGTTGACATTGGGCTTGGTGGAGGGTGTGACAAAGCCTTACGTCCCGCGGATATGTTACTCTATTCGTGGGAGGGAGGGCTTGATGTGTGTGTGGATTTGACAGGGTCCTCACCTTTGACACAAACTGGGATATCTGATTTCGTGCCTGGTCGGGCTGTGATTGATGCTGCACAGCGCAAACGGGGTAAGTATATGACTAAATGTGCGGATATTGGATACGGATTTCTCCCTTTCTCATTTTCTTCTTTTAGGGAACTTGAGAAAGATGCGGTGACTTTACTGAAGCGGGACCGAAAGTTTTCCATGGCTCAAGATATTGGGGCCCGCGCTCCTGTTCACTTTTTTAATAGGATTAGCTTTTTCATTGCTAAGGGAGTGGGGGCCCAGATAGTATCTCGGCTTCCCTCCAATTTGTTGTAATCTCTATTATTATAATGAAGTGATGTTTATAAAATAATAATAATAATAATAATAATACAACAATTTAACCACCACCATAAACACATTTATCTTATCACTTCAAACACATACACATCCCAAATCATCTTATCACTTCAAAGAAATGAAACGCATCATTGCGAATCAAATCATTTCGAATCAAATGAAACACCCCATCCATAAACCAAAGCTCAACACTATATTTGATTATCATTCATTACATCTCAACCTCAAATCACAAACGCTGATACATCATTTCGAATCAAATTTGCGTCAAGATCTCATGAATGGTGTCTCAGGTAGGTCGTGTGTCTTATGTTTGATTTGTGTTACAATCGAAACAAAGGTTGATTATAACATAAGTGTTATTAGTCAATCTTTAATTTCGTATATCAAAGAGGGTTTACCTTTACAGATCTGTGATGAAATATATTTTATGTGTTTGGATCTTATAAGGTCTGAAATTATCTTGTTATACACATAAAATAAAATCTGAGATCCTTGAGTTTATCATTTAAGTTCGACTCATGATGGTGGCATGGAGATGGGATTGAGTTAGATATTGGATTGTTGATGGTGATATGTGACGATGGGTTTAGGATTTAGACATGGGTTTGATGTTGTTGAAATGAGAACGCTGTGTTGGTTTGTTGATTGAGTCTGTCATTCTTTTTCGTCCCTCTTACTTTTGCTTTGGGTAGTGTTTTTTGGGTGATGATGCTTTTTACATGATAGTGCATGGTGGTGGTTTTAATGTTTTATGTCATAAAGATAAGAAGAAGAAGAAAGAAGAGTGCAGAGAAATGGAGTGGGGGATAGATGAGTGAGTGGGTTTTAATCTTTTATGAGAGGGATACGTGAAAAGACCATAATACCCTTTAAGTAAACAGTCAACTAATAGAGTTATTGGTTAAGGGACCAAACCCGATACGGGTAGAAACCACAGGGAGCGGATCCGAAAAAAAAAAGTTTAAGGACCATTTTCGTTAAACCCGACACACCATAGGGACCATTTATGCAATTAACTCTATTTTTAAGTATCAAATTATAGGTGTCACGATCTTGAAATTATTGGTTATTAGAACACTCGTAGCCAAGATTAATTCAAGGGTAATCTTCCATAACGGATTGACAAGCTCGAATGTCTTTGATATTCTAACGAGTGAATCCAGCCTCGTGAAACAAGTAGGACCATTCTTTCAAAGTCCGTTCTTTCCCGTTACTAGTATAAGCCATCATAACCATGTCGTGCATCAGTGCCACACCATGATCCTCTTTTCGTCCAACCATTGTTTCAACAATAATCACCTTTCCTGTATGTGGAGATATAGCCTCACGACATTTTCTTAGTATATCAATGCATTCTTTGTTCGACCAATCATGCAGTACTTTCTACAATATGATGTATATGGAATAATGATCAAATAAACATTATATGGTTTCTTATGTTTAAACACATAAATATTATAGTCAAATGAGAGTTGATTTGCACACTCTATTATTTGATTTGCACACTCAAATTATTATATCATGACATTTATACCCTTAACATTTATGTCTTGAAGTGCACACTCCACTAATTAATGTAGGGGTATAAATGTCAAGAAACAAACATTTTGAGTATACAAATCAAAATATGAAGTGTGCAAATTATTTGCCTAGTCAAATTAATACAAGGGTATTTTAATAATAGAAATACCTCAATGGGTTTCACTGTGTAGCACCAAACCCATCAGGTAGTTTAACTCATTTGATTAATTGACAAAATAATGTTGTCTTCTGGTGTGAAAGAGTACTTTGGATGAGACTTCAAGAAAAAGGGAAGTGATTTGTACATCATTTGTTTTAGTCATACGCAGACCACTAAATGACATCCGTAATTGCGCAACAAAGTACAATACTATTATACGATTTAATTGCATGCATGGATAATATACTTAAAATCTTGGTCGTGGCTAGTTGTAAGTCAAAAGTGAAAAGGCGACAGAGATGATACGTGCACCAATAAGAGAAACCAAGGTTGTCAAGATTGCGAGTAAACTTGTAAGATCATACGATCTTACGTGTTTACTAGCTAAGATCGTGTAAGATCGGCATAAGATCGCATCTGGGGTGGGATCGTATGTAAGATCGTGAGATCGCACGTAAACTCGTAAGATCGTCACGCGATCTAAGTTCACCTATTTCTATTTTTTTCTTTATTTTTTTTATCTTTTGAGTCCATCTCACTTGCTTAAGCCCAAAGTCAAATGAGCTTTACTAATGTCTAATAAGTCAACCATTGATGTTTCATTTTCTAGATCTGATTATAGTTTATACCTATGAGTGTTTGTTTCTGTTTATATGTGGGTTTATGAGCTTATTTGATTTCGGTTTATATCTCATAAGCCCCAATTTTCTAGCTTATTTTGAGACTTATGGGTTTATATTAGTTTATCATATCATAATAAACTTATATAAGCCCACAAGTCTCAAAATAAGCGGGAAAATTAAAGCTTATGAAATATAAGCCGAAATCAAAATAATCCGAAAATTGTATTTTACTTTTACTTTGGTGTTTTAAAATTGATCTTTGACATATTTAAGAGGATATTATATGAATTTATCTTTAATGTTGTGTAGAAATAAAAACAGTTTGACTCATTTATCCTTTGTTTACAAAACATGACAAATTGATAGGATCTTACGATCTTACGATCTCGATCTTGCAAAGACAAAAACGATCACAGGTGGGATCGCGATCTTGACAACCTTGGTTCAAACCTTTCAAGTCTTGCCTTGCCTTATATATGCCTTTGGATTTGTCATTCATTAATAACGTACCCAACAAAAGCTTACATACATTTTCTCGATATGCATGACATCCAAATTGTGTCTTACTTGAAAATTAGACCAATACGAAAGCTCGAAGAAAATGGATCGTTTACTCCAATTTAATTCTACCTTAGGATCACGTTTATTGTGCTTGAAACGTGGATGCTTCATCGTGATACGAACCGATAATAATTTACTAATTTGTTCTAAGATTGTTTCATTGGTAAATCTTCTAGGAGGAAATCGTTTTTCATGTAGACCATTGAATGTCATCTTGTTATTCCTCCATTTACAACTCGCACATAATAATTTTTATAACCAACATAAGCGGGTTTCCCCCTCACACGAGTCGACGGAGTGTCCATATTACGTGTGTGGCCTACAAAGTAGCCTTACCCACTCCACCCACAAAAACTATTTCGAGCAGGAAAATCATTGATGGTCCATAAAAGTGCTGCTTTCATTGTGAAAGGAGTACATGTAGCAGCGTTTCTCATCCAGACTCCATCTTCCCATAAAGTATGCATTTCTTTCATTAAAGGCTACAAGAAAACGTTAATGTCATTTGCTATAATGATTTTGGGTCAGGAATTAACATCATCAACATGAAAGAAGTCTCTTTCATACATATCCATGGGGTGTGTTGTATGTTGTCAATATGATCGGCCACATGCTATAAGTTTGACTCATGTTGACAAATAAATTGAAACCATCAACAACCAACCCTAATCGGACGTTTCTAGTCTTTTTTCAAATTCAAAATGCTTTGTCGTCGTCTGATTCCACTCCACCGCTTTCTAATTTTGTTATGCATGTGTCTGATTTAACTTGGTTTTGTCTGGATCAACATCTAATATTGCTTGGTTTTGCATCTATTTTTTTTTCATATGGTATTGCTTAGGTCTGGATTTATTCGGTTCCACCCTGCATCTGGTTTCGTTTGATTCCAATATGTCTCGTTCTGCATTCGCCTAAATCCGCCTTCTGTCTCGTGTCGTATGCGCATGCCAGAATGTGCTATGCACGTGGTTCTGTTTCCTACGCTATGGTTTTGCATTTATTTTTAGTTTTGGATCGACTTTACTCTGTCTGTTTAGACTTGACTGATTTTACAGTGTTCGTAGTATGGCGTTTGAACTGCATCGGAACAAGACTCTATCTAGCACTAAGTTCGCACTCTAGGACACTCGTTTTGCGTTTGTTTGTTAGTTTTAGTTTTTTTTAACAAAGCCTCAATGTTTACTGCTGCAAAATTGTGAGTTTGAGGGGGGTGGAAAGGGTGTAATCCAATAAAAGCCAAAACCCCCCCCCCCCCCCCCCCCCCCCCCCCCCCCCCGTTTAGGTCTATATAGCACATACGCTTTGTTCTCGAGTTTATAAAAGAAAGAAAAGAAAAGAAATCGAGTTTATAAAAGAAATTACAAGTTAAGAGAAAAAAAAGGAAGTGAAATACAATATATTATTTGTGTTCTCTCTATTGAAGGAAATAAAATAAATTATAATGTAGACTCACATAATATTAAAAAAAATATCTATACGTATAGATGTCACTTTATTATGGAAAATGAAAAGTAAAAAAGATAAAACTTCATACAACCTAATTGATACACCTCATATGTCATATGTATATGTAAATTTTTGTTTGTAAAAATTGTGTGAGCCTAACATTGCTCATAAAAATGACAATATCGTATTTTATCAAGTTTATATAAAAGGAAAGAAAAACGCGTCTTTTATACTTATACCCTGATGTTACAATCATAAATGGTTACTTTTATAACATAGACGTTATATCCCAATATAATTCGAAACAAGTAACCACCATAAGTAACCCCATCGAGTCATTATGACAAGGACGGTCTGTGCAATGTGAACAAAGTAAACAATAAATTTTAAAATATGAAATCTGGTCTTGCACTAAAACAGTATACTAATTTATACAGTAACTCGAAGATGTACACACAAGTACAACTAACACAAGTAGTACAGCATCAAGGGTAGAGTAAGGTAATATTTGATAAAAGATTTAAAGAATCTTAATTGAAAAATAGGTAAATTAATTAAGTCATTAAGAATTTGTTTGTTTTGTGATAAAAATTAACAAATAAAGTACGTAGTAATTTATTAACCAATTAGGCTAGCACAATTGGTCACCATGGATATTTTTAGGTAGGGGTGTCAATTCGGATTGGGTTCGGGTTGGCGGGTTCGAGTTAACAGGTTGACGGGTCAGAAATCCTCAACCTGAGCCTGACCCATTCAAATAATCGGATCAGCTATGTCAACTATTACCTGTTTAAACATAACCCGAACATGACCCATTTAACTCGTATATATACTTGGGTTGGCGGATTAAATAGGTTACACGGGTTGAATATAGGGATGGCAAAAAAACCGAACCCAATGGGGAAACCCGAAACCTGAAGTTTTTAGGGCGAGGCAGAGCATTCTTATCGGGTTACGTGGCGGGTTTCAGGGAATTAACGAGGATTTTTATTGGGTTTGAGGTGGGGACGGGGCACAAGATCCCCAACCCGCCCCGCCCCGAAACTATATATACATATAGATGTAAGTTGTAATTAGGAAAAACTTCTTTTGTCTAACGTTTTTGAAAGAAGTTTTGATTTTTTTAACATAATTATCATTATTTATGTTTAATTTGTTAAAAACTTATAAAGGCTAAACTAACTAACCACTTCACCCCAAATTCACCCCAAAAGTCACCCCCAAATATATCCCATCTGTTTCCGTTTTCATTAATGTTTTTGGTATGTGATTAATTACACATACCTTTTTCCATAAAAAACGGACTTAAATGACCAAAAATAGACAAAAAACTGCCAATATATGTTTGTTTTGCATTTGTGTTGTGCAGGAAACGGATATTCAGAAAAGGACGAAAAACAAAGCCAAAAATGACAAAACTGAGCACGGAATGGAAAGGTGTGAAAAGACGAAGCAAAATCAAAGCCAACAAGTCAATAAAAAAGTCAAATAGTCAAAGTCAAAGTCAACCCCGACAGAGTCAAATTCAACTCCGAGAAACTGAAGCAGAAAATACAACTTGAGGGACCACAAATGCCAAATCCCTAAGTTGTTGCAAGGATAAAAAGACTACAAGAGCTAAATTTGCAATTTACTTAAAATACAAGTAGAGGGACATAATCTGCCAAGTCCCCATACTTGTATTACACAAGGACTATGTTTGCAAAAGACATATATGAGTTGAGGGGGCTTTCTTGCCAAACCCCTCAAGCTCTATTTTACACAAGGACCATGGATGAAAACTACTATACGACTTGGGGGACCTAATTTGCCAAACACCCAAGCAAATTTCCCTGTCCCTTATAATACTCTTTCCCACCATTCCCAAAACCCAAGTATTGTACATCTTTTACCTTTCCATCCTTTTACCCTGCAACCCCATTAAACCCTGGATAATCCCATCTCCTCCCCCCCACTAAACTCACCCCAGCTATAAGATTGCCAAGTTGGCAATCCCTACACTCCCCAAGCTTCTTCGAACGTGGGGGGGGGGACTTAGATGGGACTCAACGAAGCACAAGTTGATTGGATGGTAAGATTAGCTTTTGAATGACTCTCACACAAAATACACACATTTAGAGGCTCTCACAAGAAAAGCACAGCTGCAAGCCAAGAAAAGAAGAATTCGCTTTAAATGGTACCATTTTGTAAAGCCCTTAAGGGCATTTAGCTTAATTTAGTTTAATTTGTAATTTTTCATTAAGTCATTTTACTTTATTTTCAGCTTTAATAAACTCTTTCTTTCAGCATTGTATCAATTTTAAAGTTTAATGAATTTTGAGGTATTAAGTTAGATTTCAAATCTTTAATCTCAATGTTAAGTTGTTATATTGGTTAAAGTGAGGTGGTAAAAAGCTTTAGAATTGCTTATTTATAAGCTTTCTTCACTGAGTTAACTAAAAGTTAAGTTAGAAAAATTCTAATAATAAAAAATAAAAGAGTCGCACCCTCAATTACCACAGCTTACTTTTTGGAAGATAAGCCAATTATGGAAGGGCTTATGGACATTACCAGCTTATCTTTGATAAGCTGGAGCTTGTAGACAAAGCTCTTAAAGAGCTTATTTGCCCTTGTTTAGAGCAATGAGAATTTGTTAAGTTTCTTTTCTTCATTTTAGATTATTTACTTGCTTTTGATTATTTTACTGCTTAATTTATGCTACATTTATATTATTCTTGATATTTGTCTGTTTGGAATGTGTATAATTTTACTTATTAGTCATGTTTTATGCTAAAAATCCAAGATCTTGTAGTTTAGAATCTAATTGTGCAAGTTTTCTTCAAAACTGTCACTTTTAGCTTTTGTAAACTGTTGGATTTTTGATTTGCTTATTTTAGTGCTTATTTGCTACTGTCTTGTGCTTATTTGTGCTTAATATTGATGTGTGATTATCTTTTGTTGATGTCATGTTTAGGAATATGGTATTTCTAGTTTACTGTTCCTACTGGCAGTCTAAGTTCCTTACTGGTAGTACACAGTTCTGATGGTAGTAAGATTTAGATTTGTTTCCTAGTCTTTTGGGAAAGTTCCTGGTCTTTGGAAAGTATTATAACAGCACTTAGAAATGCAATTTTCAATAATTAAAGGGGTGTTTGGGTTAAGACCATAATGGGTCAAAAATGTATAAAATTTCCTATTTACGGTTCAGTTTTTACCCATTTTTGATATCACTTTTAGGATTAGTTAGATTAAGTTGAGGTTATGATTTTTTGAGACATATGCTCATTGGAGGGTGAACTATATCTGTGTGAGGTTTGTTTAGAGTTTTGAGCTTATTTCAGTAGATTATTTTAGGTCTTAAAAAGTGCTTATCTCATTATGAATCTAAAAAATAGTAGTGTAGTCATTTGTGCTTATTTGTGCTTATTTCAGTGGCTAATTTAAAAAATTGAATAGGTGGGCTTAATAAGGGACTCATTTAGTGAGGCTTAGTTTCCAAAAGCCCACTTTTCAGTTTGGCTTATTGGTGATTTTAGCTTATTTTCATTTTGGCTTATTTAGGAAAATTTTGGAGTTTACTACTTTTGATGCAAATTGAGTTAAGTTAAGTTATGTTTGGTTGAAAAAGATTTTTGGAATCAGTTAAGCAAATATATGCTTTCTAAAAACATCTTCCTTTTTGAATTTGAGCTTATTTTGAGTTTGTAGTGTCCAAAATACTTTAAAAACAAAACAAATGCACACTTTCTGCAACAGCAGCTATTAAGCCCTTTTTTGGCTTATGAGTGCTTATTTTTATAAGGTGCCTTTGTTAAAGTTGCTTAAAAACATGTCATGAACAACTTTCGTGTTTTGCGTTTTGGCTAAACACCCAAAACGACTTTTTAAAATCAGCCCTTTTTGGGGACTTGGACTAAAAACGGGATTTGGGTTCAGGGTAGGAAAAAAAAATTAATTTTGGTCTTTTGTCACTACCGCTGCGCCCTTGGGTCTTTTCTGTTAGACCCTTGGGTGCTTTGGTATTTAAGTGTGTTTTGGCCATTTAAGCTTATAAGCTGTTGAGCTTATTTTGACAGCTTATTTGATAAGCTGGTCAAGCCAGCTTATTTTTCCTAGGACCGCCACACTTTCAGCTATTTTTTGTAAATTTTTCAGATTTTTATAAAATCTTTTAGTATTTTTTATAATTTATTTTCTTTAAAAACTTTAAAAAATCATAAAAAATAAAATATTAATCAGAAAAATATAAATCTTTTTTCTAAAATTTTCTTTTTTCATATATTTTGTAGGAAAAATATAAAAGTTTCTGTAGGATTAATTTTTCAAAAATTTACTTTTTAAAGAACGGGATTCGTTCCCGTTCTTGTCTTGACTCGTTTTTGGGTCAAACGACCTCCGTTTTTAGTCTAGTTTTTTTAAACTTCGTTATTTGTCATTTAGAATCTATTTTAGCTTTTAAATTTGTTTTAGGGTTTAATTTGCAAAATTTAGGTTTTTAGCCCTCATTTTTCGTGCCCGTTTTAGGATTTAAGTTATTTAACTTTCGTTTTTAGGTCTTATTTAATCGTTTCTGTATATTTACCTTTTAGAAATAGAAAACCAATCATACCTTTGTCATATTCAAACATCAATCATCAATCCGTCATTCGATTTTCCATTTTAGCCTCGTTGGGACAAAACGACCCGGGAATCATACTCCCGGCTACATATATATTTTATTTTGGTGAACTTTTGACCATTCTTTGTGTAAAGGTAATTGGTTGAGTGTTTGCTTATATATTATATATATATATATATATTATTGACGAATCAATTTTTGGCGCCGTTGCCGGGGAGGCTGTGAAAAACGATTATCGTTACGTTTGACAATTTGTGTTTGAATCTGTGAATATTTTCTTTTATAAAAATATAAAAAATACAAAAATATTTTTCATTTTCTTTTATTAGTATAATTATCATCTAAAAAACAAAAGAAAAAACCAAAAATATAAAAACATTGTCCATAAAAAAGAAATAAAATTCACAAATTGGTAAAAATACCAAAATATAATATTCTCAATTGAGGTAAAAATTCACAAATTGGTAAAAATACCAAAATATAATATTCTCAATTGAGGTATTATCATAATAACTTCCGGTGAACTTGTTGGTTCCCAAATCAAACAAAAGATTTAAAAACTTGCCATTTGGTGTCGCTTTTACGACGTACGGCTCACCTCGATTTGATTAACAAACTAAAAAGTGGGTATAAGGAGGGTTGTTCCGAGGAACTACGACCCGAAAGGAGAAATAAGCTTCGCGCTAATTCCTAACTCCTACCGCTCACCCTGTGCGTGTATTGTTTTTGAAGTTACCGTGAAGTAAGTAGATTAATTTGGTTTGAAGTTGTCTTATCATCCTGTCCGTTAAAATCAATTTTTGATTAAATCATTGAAAAACAAACAACAAAATAGTGTAAAATTCTTTTAAATTCTATTTGTGTCATGCGCACTCGTTCTCTCAATTCCCGTAAACGTCGACAAACAACAAGTAGTCCCGACAAACCCGTTCTGTTGAATCCAAATCTTGAGAAACCAAATCCTCCCATAGTTACGATGGACAATAATCGTACTATGGCGCAATTACTCGAAGCACCCACCGAGGGTTACGAGGATGCGATCGTTGTTCCCGAAATTACCACGAACAACTTTGAGATCAAGCATGGTCTACTTAATCTTGTTCAAAACAAGCAATTTTTTGGACATGATAAAGAAGACCCACATGCTCACATCCGATATTTCAACAAGATCACTTCTACGATGAAGTTCCCGAACGTCCCGAGTACATCGGTTAAGCTTATGCTTTTCCCATTTTCCTCGAGGGAGCACCCGGATGTTGGCTTGACAAAGAACCCCCTCGATCGAATCTTACATGGGGATGAATCTGTGATCGAAATTCCATTAACAAATTCTTTCCTCTTCTAAAAACGACAAATCCTTAGAATGAAATCACAGGATTTCAGCAAAGATTACGAAATCGTTTTATGAAGCATGGGACCGTTTCAATGATCTTCTAAGGGCATTGCCTGCATCATGGGTTTCGGAATAGCTTCACTCAATACATTCATAATGCCATGAACACAAATGATACAAGAATTCATTGAATTCCGCGCGGGTGGGTTAACTTTTTTGGATAATATGCCACCGAGAAATTTCTAAAAATCATCGATAGCAAATCCTAAAGTTTCGTAATTCACAAAGCAAACCCGTTTTGTTAGAGTATGGGGGTCGGCGGCTAAAGTAGTAAAAGCACTTCCACCTCCGGTATCTCTCCCGATGTCTCCGAACTCAAAGATATGGTCAAAGCATTGCTCCTTGATAAGAAGAATCAATCCCAAGCTCCCGCTCACCAAACTCCCGCGTCCGTAAAAGCGGTCGAGGAAAGTTGTGTGACTTGCGGTGGAGCTCATTCGTATCAAAGTTGTCCCGCCACCGATGGCAACGTGTATCATGACAATATTCAAGCTTACGTTTCTCAAGCCGCTGCGGCTAATTTCAATCAAGGAAGTACCAGTGCCCGACCTCCAATGGTTGCAAACCAAATTCGACCTCCCGGTTTTCCACCTATGCAAAACCATCAAAACAACCAAAATCGGGGGATCAATTTCAACCAAAATCGGGGGAACAATTTTAACCAAAATCGGGGTAATAATTTTAGTCAAGGACCAATTTACCAACCCCAGGTTAATCAACCACCAGCTTATCAAGCTCCTGTTTACCAAGCTCCCGCTCCTCAAACACAAGGTGTGTCTAAGACCGATTTTGATAGCTACGTAAAGGCTAATGATGCGGTTATGAGGAATGTGCAAAACCAGGGGCAAAACCTGCAAGCTCAATTGAACAACTTGGCTACTTCGAATCAAAGGCTTGAAAGTATGCTAAGTAACTTTATCAAAATGAATACCGCTTCTACTTCCGGTTCGGGAACTCTTCCGGGTAACACCATCACTAACCCGAAGGAGGATTTGAAAGGAATCACCACCCGGAGTGGTGTTGCTTATCAAGGACCCGCGATTCCTTCTACTTCATCTTCTCCTCCGAAAGTGATGAATCGTGATACCGAGGTTACAAAGGACACGATGCTTCCTACTAATAACGGAAGCACCGAAGACGTCCAACCTCCGGTAGTTCAAGTCCAATCTCAAAATCCAACTTCCGAGCCCGTTGTTGATCCCGTTAGTGCTCCAATGCCTAACCAACGAACATCAATTCCATTTCCTTCAAGAAGAAATGATGAAAGGCGCCGTGAAAAAGCTAACGACCAAATTGAGAAATTCTACGAAATCTTTAGAGATTTGAGTTTCGAAATTAGCTTTACGGATGCCTTGACCCTTATGCCAAAATTTGCCTCGACTCTAAAAACTTTAATCGAAAACAAAGAGAAGTTGAGTGAAATGGCTAGAACTCCATTGAACGAGAATTGCTCAGCAGTCATCCTAAACAAGTTACCGAAAAAACTTGGAGACCCTGGCCGATTTCTTATTCCATGTGAATTTTCTAGGATTAATACATGCAACGCCTTGGCCGATCTCGGCGCAAGCATTAATCTTATGCCATATTCCGTCTGGAAAGATCTCTCTCTTCCCGAACTAACCCCAACTTGCATGACGCTAGAGCTAGTAGACCGTTCAATCACTAAACCAATCGGTATTGCTAAAGACGTCCGTTTAATGGTGGGAAAGTTCCAGTTTCCAGCAGATTTCGTGGTCGTGGATTTTAAACCAGACCCCCGAGTACCTTTAATTCTCGGGAGAAGTTTCTTAAAGACCATTCGTGCATTAATAGATGTTTACGAAGGTGAAATAACCCTTCGTGTTGGCAAAGAGGCCATCACCTTCAATCTGGACCAAACTTTGAGATACACAGCCAATTACGATCATATGACGGCAAACCAAATCAACGTCATTGAATTGGCATGTGAAGAATACTCGCAAGAAGTTCTAGGTTTTTCTGATTTAGTTGCATACGGTAATCCTTCTCCGGATTATGATCCAAGTGTTTCAAATTCTTCACCAACACTAACTCCTTTCGGGGATAGTGATTTTCTCCTTCTTGAAGAAGCAAATGCTTTTATAGCTGTAGATGATGAGCCAATTTCACAGGAAATTGATGCTACTTACTATGATCCAGAGGGTGACATTCTTATCTTGAAGCCTTCTCAATAGTGAAACCAGTTACCCCAAAACTTCCTCATTACCGAATCATAAAGATTATTCGCCGGAATCCGAAGAAACTCCAAAGTTAATTGAAAGGCTAAAACCGTTAAATCATCAATTGATGAGCCTTCCGAGGTTGAACTCAAGAACTTACCACCTCATTTAGAATACGCATTTTTGGAAGGCGACGACAAGTTTGCCCGTCAATAATTACTAACGCTTGAAGGATTAGGAGAGGCAGCTCTTAAGCAAGGTTTTAAAGTCCCACCAAAGCGAGCCCATCGCTTGGAAACTCCCCCGATATTAAGGGTGTTATACCAGAGTTTTGTACTCCACAAAATCCTTCTTGAAGATGGACTAAACGAAAAAAAACAACAAAAAAAGAAAAAACCAATAGTTCAAGTCAAGACCGGGACACCCAAAGATCCACGACGTCATCAAAAAAGAGGTTGAAAAACTTCTTGACGCCGGATTAATTTATCCGATCTCTGACAGTCCATGGGTAAGCCCGGTACACTGTGTACCAAAGAAGGGTGGCATAACCGTCGTCAAGAATGATGATAATGAATTGATACCAACTCGATTGGTCACGGGGTGGAGAGTGTGCATTGACTATATAAAGTTAAATGAAGCCACTCGAAAAGACCATTTTCCATTGCCCTTCATGGATCAAATGCTCGAAAGACTCGCGGGAAACCAATACTATTGTTTCCTCGATGGCTTCTCGGGTTATTTTCAGATTCCCATTGACCCGAAGGATCAAGAGAAGACAACTTTTACTTGCCCATACGGAACATTCGCCTATCGCCGCATGCCTTTTGGGCTATGCAACGCACCCGACACGTTTCAACGATGTATGATGGCAATCTTCCATGACATGATCGAAAAGACAATGGAAGTGTTCATGGATGACTTCTCGGTCTTCGGAGATTCTTTCTCTACATGCCTATCCCATTTGGAAAAAATGTTAAAGCGGTGTGAAGACACCAATTTGTCCCTAAATTGGGAGAAAAGCCATTTTATGGTGAAGGAAGGCATTGTTCTTGGACACAAAATTTCTAAGTCAGGAATTGAGGTCGATCATGCTAAAGTTGAAGTTATAGCCAAGCTCCCTCACCCGACTACTGTGAAAGGTGTCCGTAGTTTTCTTGGGCATGCGGTTTTTTACCCGACGTTTCATACAAGACTTTTCGAAAATTGCCCGTCCAATGACCCACTTGCTTAAAAAAGAGACTCCATTTTTCTTCTCAAAAGAGTGTATCGAATCCTTTAATACACTTAAAAGAAAATTAACCGAGGCTCCAATTTTGATTGCTCCCGACTGGGACTTGCCCTTCAAACTCATGTGTGATGCAAGCGACTTTGCAATTGGGGCAGTCCTAGGGCAACGAAAGAACAAGCATTTCCAACCAATTCACTATGCCAGCAAGACAATGACTGAAGCTCAAGCACACTACACTACGATCGAAAAATAATTACTTACCGTAGTGTACGCTTTTGAGAAATTCCGGTCATATCTCGTTTTGTCCAAAAGCATAGTGTACACAGATCATTCGGCTGTTAAGTATCTCTTTGCTAAAAAGGATGCTAAGGTAAGATTAATGCGGTGGATCCTTTTGCTCCAAGAATTCGATGTTGAGATCCGAGACAAAAAAGGAGCAGAAAATCTCACCGCGATCATCTCTCCAGACTTGAGAACCCTCACCAAAATGAGTTCGAGAACAAGGAAATCACAGAAACATTTCCACTCGAAACTCTTGGATCCGGATTGCTCTCGTTATGATAAAGGTTACCCCATGGTTTGCCGATTTTGCAAACTACCATGCGGGGAATTTTGTGATCAAAGGAATGTCGTCCCAACAGAAAAGAAAGTTTTTCAAAGACGTCAAACACTACTTTTGGGACGACCCCTTTCTATTCAAGATCTGTGCAGACCAAGTAATTAGGCGTTGTGTTTCGGGGCAAGAAGCTTTTGACATTCTTAAAGCTTGCCACAGTGGACCCACCGGGGGACACTACGGTGCCAATTACACCGCTAAAAAGGTCTTCGATTCAGGATTTTATTGGCCCACGATCTACAAGGATGCCCACGACTTTGTCACCCGATGTGACATTTGTCAACGTCAAGGCAAAATTTCGCAACGTGATGAGATGCCACAAAACTCTATCCAAGTTTGCGAAATCTTTGACATTTGGGGCATTGATTTTATGGGGCCGTTCCCGTCTTCAAGAGGGAACAAATATATACTCGTGGCAGTCGATTACTTATCAAAATGGGTTGAAGCAAAAGCGCTCCCCACCAATGATGCCCGAGTTGTTTGCAAATTTCTTAAAACTCTCTTCTCCAGATTTGGTGCCCCTCGTGCAATCATAAGTGATCGCGGAACCCATTTTTGCAATGACCAATTTTCAAAGGTCATGCTTAAATACGGAGTCACTCATCGTCTCTCCACCGCGTATCATCCACAAACAAGTGGACAAGTTGAGGTATCAAATCGTGGCTTAAAAAGAATTCTTGAAAGGACCGTAGGCGAAAACCGTGCCTCTTGGTCGGATAAACTAGATGACGCTCTCTGGGCCTTCCGTACAGCTTACAAAACACCCATCGGGTGCACTCCGTACAAGCTTGTATATGGAAAGGCATGTCATCTACCGATTGAATTGGAGCACAAAGCTTATTGGGCCCTTAAGCATACAAACTTTGATATCAAAACCGCGGGTGATCACAGGAAAGTTCAGCTCAATGAACTTAATGAACTTCGTGATCATGCCTATGAAAATTCTTTGATTTACAAGGAGAAAACAAAGAGAATTCATGACTCCAAGATCAAAAATCGCGTTTTCAACGTCGGTGATCGAGTCCTCCTCTTTAACTCTAGATTAAAAATCTTCTCAGGCAAGCTTAAAACCCGCTGGAGTGGACCATTCACTGTAACCCAAGTTTTTCCATATGGCACTGTCGAGTTATCCCAAAACTCCGGGCCAAATTTCAAAGTGAATGGTCATCGTTTGAAACACTACTTTGGAGGGGACGTACCACAATTGGTAGTTCCCCGACTTCCCCCCCCAGCCCCCGTTCCCATGAACCAATAAATTCGGGGGACGGGTCAAGCATAGTGACCTTAAAACAAGCGCTTCGTGGGAGGCACCCCATGCTTATCGTAGTATTATGTAGAAATGAATAAGTGTTTTCTTGTTGTGTGGAGGCTCGCCTTTTCCATTACCCGTATTTCGTGTTTGTGTTGTTAATTGTCTAGGATCGCCCGGATTGTGAAGACTCCCGTGCTTGTATTTTTATCAAGAGTTTCACATCCTCAGCTTCATTTTGGGAATCCAATATCCTAATCTAATCGACTAACGTTTTATCTTTTGGCACACTTAATAAACGGCCTTAGATATACGTAGGTGCCCCTTTCAAAACATTGAGGACGATGTTTAGTTCTAGTATGGGGGGAATTTTCGATTTGATTATGCCTGCAGTCGTTGTTGTCATGTAATCCCGTTTTTGCCACCAAAATTTTTGCAAAAATACCAAAAAAATAAAAAAATTTAAAAATTTTCAAATATAAAATAAGTGTTTTGTCACAGTTTTGACTTTCCTAATGGGTAGAATGAGAATAATTTTTGACTCGATCGGGCGTGTTGAGCCCTAGCTAGTTCCTCAACTTACCACTTGTAGGCTAAGCTTTCACGAATTCTATTGCTTCGAATTTTAATAAGGTGAAGAACAAGAAGTGATAGAGTTACATATAAGCTTATGTGCTGAGCAAGATTCGTCTAAAAGCTTATATGAGTAACTTGTGGCTTTTTCTCCCATTAGCTTTTAATCCACCTAATCATACGTGCTCATTTCAGTTCAACTAAGTCAATCGATGTTTTTAAAAAAGCTTCAAATTTGTAACTTGATTCTTTAAAACGAGGTTTTTCTGTTCTTGGTAGTTGAAAAGTTAAAATGCCAAAGAAGCATGAAGGAAATATGAATGCAAAAATGCATGAATATTGAAATTATGCCAATAAAGCATACATTTGGGTATATGGAGCAAGTAAAAGATGTGTCTTGATATCCCGCTCCGCTAACCACGAGGTGGGGGTTCAAACTAAGACGTCTTTACTTCTAGGGATTTGGTGTGTTGTGATATCTCACCATGAAAACACACTAGGAAGCTAGGTCCTAGGTGAGGGTTCAAAACTAGACACCATCCTTAGCCATATTAGGAAGAAGGTGTTGATGTGATTTCCCACTATGCTAACAACGGGGTGGGTTTTCAAACTAAGAACACCGATCGTTGATTGTGATATCCTACTAGGGAGCAAGGCCTAGGTAGGTGTTCAAACTAAGCAACGCATTCCTAGCTTTAAGAACTTATATTATATGATGAATAGTTGCAAGAAGTTCTATAGTTTAAAAATATCGTTCTTTATAATCAAGTTTACATTTATGACCAACGTTTGCAGACTAAAAGTTTTTTGCTTGCTTTGCGTCATGATCACCTGAATTTATGACATGGAAATAAGTTGATCTATGGTTAAGTTTGAAATGATACACAGCATTTAATCATATATCCATGTTGGGAGTTAAAAGTTCACAAGTCATAAGTATGAGTGCTTAACATTTAGACTTATATTGACAAATGATCTTGTTTAATTGCTTGGTTTGGAACTAGTGAAAAATCAGGGACAATGAATTTTATCCGGGACATCCGTAGATTATTCTATGGGCGCTTCTCATTCTATGATCCCAATGTTGATATAATAAAGGAAGTCAAACAGGTAGTCGAGAAAAGAAAAAGGAAAATCCAAAAATATTAGGGAGAGTCAGTGTACATATAAAAATGGTGAAAACGGGACTTGTCGAAGCTATTGATTCTTTAGTTCCCCTTGACGAACACTTAGCTACTTTTCGAGGTTATTAGTCGAGGGGGATTGAGATTCTTGGTTTTCTGTTTACTTCATAACATTGCATGAGGACACGGCAATATCTTAGTATGGGAGATTTTAATATGTGCTTAATTACACATATTTTATATCCAATAAAACGAGCTTAAATGATTAAAAACAGACAAAAATTGCCAAAGATATGTTTGTTTTGCATTTGTGTTGTGCAGGAAACGGATATTCACAAAAGGACGAAAAACAAAGCCAAAAATGACAAAATTGGGCACGGAATGGAAAAGTGTGAAAAGACGAAGCCAAATCGAAGCCAAAAAGTCAATCAAGTCAAAAAGTCAACAGAAAAGTCAAACAGTCAAAGTCAAAGTCAAGAGGAAGTCAAAATCAGAAGAAATATAACTTGAGGGGCCAAACTTGCCAATTCCCAAAGTTATTTTGCATAGGATAAAAGAAGGGGACTTATCACCTCATTTATAAAAGATAGAAAGGGGAAAAGGGAATGAATAGAAGAAAGATGTGGAAGGGCCTTTCTTGTACAAAATCCAAACATTCCCTTAATCATCTTCAACCCCTCTCTGTCACAGCCCAACTTGTATAACCTTTCTCCCGCCAATACCAAAACCAGCCAGCACCCTGTTTTGATCCCATACTTCTACCCTGCAGCACTCCATCATCCACCCCTACCTAAACCCCCCAGCACTTTATATAGTCATGTTGGCAATCCCTTTCCATTAACAAAGTACTTTTTTTTTCTATTCTTTTTTTTTTTTTTTTTTTCTGATGGCTGAGATTGTCTCAAAGAGGCTCAAAAAGAATTCATAGGCTGGGATTTGCTTTTGTCTAATACCTCACCACAACTAGCAACACTTGGTTTTATCTCTCAAAAGATAGCACAAGATGCAAGTCCAATACATTCGCTATATATAGAGCTTCTTGTAAGCCTTTGAGGAATATATATAATAATCTTCTTAGAATCTAGTTTTTAGTTTTTAATTTAACTTAACTTATTTTCAGTTATTACTTTCAGCTTGTAACATTTCCAAGTTTTAATGCAAATTTAAGTTTTTAAGTCAATTTATAATCCCAAGCTGTTTAAGTTCTGAATTTGTGTGTGTTATGTTAAAAGCTCTCAATATTGCTTGATACAAACTGGTTTAACTTTAGGACGCCTTTAAAAGTTAAATTGTTAAGAGTATTTCACACCTGTCACTCTACAAAATTTACCTCAGCTTATGTCTATGGATGATAGCCAGTTCTGGATGGGCTTATGGACCTCTCACAGCTTGCTTTATGCAAGTTGAGCTGGTTATAATTCATTGTTTGACCCTGTTCCTTGAGCATGGGTTTTGTAAGTCTACCTTTTTCCTCTTATCTATTCTTTACTTTCAGCAGAACTGCTAGTTATAAGTTAACACTGCTAGGCCATTTTAGCTTATTTAAGTGCTTAATCTTAATCATAATTGCTTATAAGTGTCTTATTTTGTTGATAGATAGTCTGTTTTTTTAAAAGAAAATTGATTTTTAAGGGGTATTTTCAATAGCACGTACTAACTTAAGTAGTAACTGCTAGTTCAATTTTCTTGGATTTCAAAGGTAGCAGTACTAACATAACACGAGCAAGTACTAACTCCAAAAAAAAAACAAAAGTTAGTACTGTCAGTTAAAATGTTTGTACCTGGTAGGTCATTTTAGCTTATCACGATCTATTATTTCAGCTTGTTTAAAATTTCCTTAGCTTTTTAGAGTAGATTAAACCATTTTCCTTTGCTGTTTGCTTATCTAAACTTATTTTCTTTTTCAAAGTATTTTCAGTAATGTATCAGTTTGTAGCTTTTTAGCTTATTTGTCATTTCAGTTCATTCTAGTTGCTTATTCCTATTACTAAGTGCTTATTAAGGTTAGGTGACCTTCTGTTTTAGCTTATTTGCTTATTTCCTGTTTAACTGTGTTTTGTTAAGGCTAACAGTACTAACCTTTAGCTAACAGTACTAACTTAAGCCTAGCAGTACTAACTCTAAGTTAGTACTGGTAGTTAATACTGTTAGTACTATTGTTAGTACTGTTGTGTTTCTCTTGTTTAATTTAGCTTGATTGCATGCTTAATTTGCTTATTTAGATTTAGATTAGCTTATTTGTCTGTCTTAAGCTTATTAGAGCTTATTTGTGCCTTAGTGTAAAAGTGTTAAAGTGTTTTTGTCATTCCTAGTTTTTATTCTTGTTCCAGCTTATTCTCTTGCTATTTTTTTATGTGCTTTTGCTTATTATTATCAGTTTTAGTGCTAAATCATCCTGTGACATTTACAAAACACAAATCATCAATCGTTACTTCGATTTTCCATTAAGCCTAGTGGGACAATAAGACCCGGGAACCACTCTATAATCTTCGGTTTTTTGATCTCGCGCGAATTATGATCCTTGTTGGCTGTATTTACTATTTATATTGACTTATTGTTACATAAGAGAGGGGTGAGTCTCGCGCATTGTGACCAGCAGGACTTGATACTCACCCAATCTAAAGCGGAATCATGAAGCTTTGATCGTGTATTAAAGATTCGGAGCCATACCCATGGGTGTGAAAACATCCAGAGCAAATGTTGATTCGCGATTGGTGGCCAATCAAGTGAACGGAACATATGTTGCAAAAGAAACTGACATGATTCGATATTTGGAGAAGGTAAAACAGCTCAATAGCGCTTCATGCGTTCTCAATAAAACAGGTTCGTGAACTGAAAAACAAGAAGGAAGATGTATTAAGAGATAGCATCAACAAGTTTTGCACATTTGAGTAAGAAAGTGCTGGTGGAGGAACTGAAGGAAAAATCCATAAATACAGCGGGATTTATGGCAGTAGTGGAAGAGGAAGGAGATACGTGGATGAACCACCATTTTTAAATACCTCACGGATGGAAACAACTTACAGCAGCATGGGAAAAAGCCCAAGAGCGTGTAAAATGAACATGGTCGTGGCGGTTCTCCATATATAATACAGGGAAACCCTACAAAAATAATCTTTCCTCGGACCATGGCTTCACTGCGAAGGCTCCACTCCAAGACCCAACCTTTGTTCTCTTATGATAATACCATGGGGGTTCTTACGCAATTTGCACAGGCACACGAATACGTCGTGGCAAAGGACTTGCAGATTGGTTATTCTGGCCAACCCATATTGCATGAGGACGCAAGAAAGTTAATTCAAGCATGTAAAGACTGCCAAGTTCACAAGCCTGTCCCCAAGGATCTAACAAATTGTTAAGCCCAATCACATCTCTATGCCGTTCTACACAAGGGGGGTATTGGAATCGCCAGACCTTTTCCGGAAGGACCAGGAAAGTTAAATTCTTGATAGTAGCTACGACTACTCACAAAGTGGATCGAAGCAAGCCGGTTGCAACATTTACTGAAGCCAGATCAAAAATTCGTGTTTAGGATAAAACATGTTTGTAGATTTGGACTCCCATGGGAAATCATCTCAGATAACTAAAAGCAGTTCCAAGACAATCAATTCAAGGATTGGTGCGAGAAACTATGCATCCGCCAACATTTCACTTCTGTTAAGCACCCGCAAACTAATGGCCTAGTGGAAAGGGCAACCGTAGTCTTGGGAAAGGAATAAAAGGTCTAGATTGACGAAAGGAGCAAAACTGGATGGAAGATTTCCTAGTGTCCTATGGGACACCGTATAAAGATAAAAATCCAGCAACGGAGACACCCCGTTCTCGTTAACGTACGAAACGGAAGCTGTCATCCTGGCAGAGATCGGCATGCCTACACTAAGGACAAAGGAAGTAAACTTAAAAGAAAATAAAGAAGCTCTGGAAATCAACCTTGAATACTGGTGGTACGAGAGAGCAGGCAGCGATACGATAAGCAAAAAGCAAAGCAAAAATGGAAAGGTACTACAACTCTAAAGTCCGAAGTGTAAGTTTTAAACCAGGGGACCTAGTGTACCACAACAACAAGGAAAGCCGTGCGGAAGATACAGGAAAATTAGGTCCCAAGTGAGAAGGACCGTATGAGGTAACAGAAGCACTGGGAAAGGGCGCATACAAGTTAAGAGACCGGGACGGAAACCAGCTTCCACGGACCTGGAACGTCAGCAACCTTAAGAAGTGTTACGTACACAAAATGTAAGCAATCCACCCAAGCGGACTCAGATGAGTCCGCTTGGGTGGATTGCTTACATTTTGTGTACGTTACACTTCTTAAGGGTGTGTTGACGTTCCAGCTTCCGTGGAAGTGGTTTCCGTCCCAGTCTCTTAATTGTATGCGCCTTTCCCAGTGCTTTTGTTAGCCTAATCGGTCCTTCTCACTTGGGACCTAATTTTCCTGTATCTTCCGCACGGCTTTCCTTGTTGTTGTGGTACACTAGGTCCCCTGGTTTAAAACTTACACTTCGGACTTTAGAGTTGTAGTACCTTTCCATTTTTGCTTTGCTTTTTGCTTATCGTATCGCTGCCTGCTCTCTTCGTTCCTCCAGTAGGTCAAGGTTGATTTCCAGAGCTTCTTTATTTTCTTTTAAGTTTACTTCCTTTGTCCTTAGTGTAGGCATGCCGATCTCTGCCAGGATGACAGCTTCCGTTTCGTACGTTAACGAGAACGGGGTGTCTCCGTTGCTGGATTTTATCATTATGCGGTGTGCCCATAGGACATGAGGAAATTCTTCCATCCAGTTTTTGCTCCTTTCGTCCAATCTAGCCTTTATTCCTTCCCCAAGACTACGGTTGCGCCTTCCACTAGGCCAATAGTGTGCGGTCGTGCTGCTTACAGAAGTGAATTGTTGGCGGATGCATAGTTTCTCGCACAACCTTGAATTGATTTCTTTGGAACTGCTTTTTAGTTATCTGAGATGATTTCCATGGAGTCCAAATCTAAAACAATGTTATCCCACACGAATTTTATGATATTGGCTTGTCCAGTAATGGTTGCACCGGCTTGCTTCGATCCACCTTGTGAAAGTAGTCGATTCGCGTGGGGGGGGGGCGGTTGCGGGGGGGGGGCGGGAGGGATACTATCAGAATTTAACTTTCTGGGTCCTCCCGGAAAAGGTCTGGCGAGTCAATTCCCACTTGTAGAACGGCCATAGAGATGTGTTTGGCTTAAGAAAAATACTTATGTTGTGGGTTCCTTGGGACAGGGTGTGAACTTGGCAGTCTTGATGCGTGAATTAACTTTTTCTTGCGGCCTATGCATGGTTGCGCCGCAGAAAAACCAATTCGCAAGGCCTTTTGCACGACGGATGTTGTGCTGCGTGCATGAGTAAAGATCCCCCATGTATCTCTCTTAGAACATAGTTGGTCTGGAGTGGTCCTACGCAGTGTAGCCATGGTCCGAGGAAAGATTTTTTGTAGGGTATCCGGTTTATTATGGAGAACCGCCACGACTTGCATTTTACTGCTCTTGCTTTTTTCCCTTCTGCTGGAAGTGTTCCATCCGTGAGGTATTTAAAAATGGGGGTCATCCACGTATCTCCTTCCTCTTCCACTACTGCCAAAACTTCCGCTGCACTTATGGACTTTTCCTTCAGTTCCTCCACCAGCACTTGCTTACTCAAATGTGCAAAACTTGTTGATGCTATCTTACTTAATACATCTGCCTTCTTGTTTTCATTTCTCGGAACCTGTTTTATTGAGAACGCTTTGAAGCTGCTAGTGAGCGTTTTTACCTTCTCCAAGTATCGAATCATGTCGGTTTCTTTTGTAACATATGTTCCGTTCACTTGATTGGCCACCAATCGTAAATCAACATTTGCCTGGAGGTTTTCTACACCCATTTGCTCCGCTATCTTTAATACAACGATCAAAGCTTCATATTCCGCTTTAGATTGGTGAGTATCAGTCCTGCTGGTCACGCGCGAACTCACCCCTCTCTTTATGTATCAATAAGTAAATATAAATATAAATACACAACAAAGGATCAGAATTCGCGCGAGATCAAGAAAACCGGAAGCAGTATAGAGTGTTCCCGGGTCGTTATGTCCCAACGAGGCTGGAATGGAAAATCGAAGAACGATTGATGATTTGTGTTTGAATGTCACAGGGAATGATTTAGCACTAAAACTGATAATAATAAGCAAAAGCACATAAAAAAATAGCAAGAGAATAAGCTGGAACAAGAATAAAAACTAGGAATGACAAAAACACTTTAACACTTTTACACTAAGGCACAAATTAAGCTCTAATAAGATTAAGAAGACAAATTAAGCTAATCTAAATTAAAATAAGAAATTAAGCATACAATCAAGCTAATTTAAACAAGAGAAACACAACAGTTACTAAAATAGTACTAACGTATTAACTACCAGTACTAACTATTAGAGTTAGTACTGCTTAGGCTTAATTTAGTACTGTTAGCTAAAGGTTAGTATGTTAGCTTACAAAACACAGTTAAACAGGAAAAAGCAAATAAGCTAAAACCAGTAGGTCACCAACCATTAATTAAGCAATTAGTAATAGGAATAAGCAACTTGAATGAAACTAAAAATGAAAAATAAGCTAAAAAGCTACAAACTGATAATTACTGAAAATACTTTGAAATAAAGAAAAAAAAAAAATTAAATTAGTTTTTTTTTACAGATAAGCAACACAAAAGGAAAATGGTTTAATCTACTCTAAAAAGCTAAGGAAAATCTTAAACAAGCTGAAGTAATAAGCTGGTGATAAGCAAAAATGAACTACATAGTGCTAACAGTTTTAACTGACAGTACTAACTTGGAGTTAGTACTGCTAGTGTTTGTTAGTACTGCTACCTTTGAAATCCAGGAGAAAGTGAACTAGCAGTACTAACTTAAGGTTAGTACTGCTAGTTGAAAATACCCCTTAAAATCAATTTCTTTTAAAAAACAGACTATTCTATCCAACAAAATATGGACACTTTTAAGCAATTTATGAATAAAGATTAAGCACTTAAATAAGCTAAAAATGGCCCTAAGCAGTGTTAACTTATAACTAGCAGTTCTGCTGAAAGTAAGAATATAGAAGAAAGAGAGATAGATAGGACTTACAAAAACCCTTGCTCTAAAACAGGGTCAAACAATGATTTCCCAGCTCTATGCTTCATAAAGCAAGCTAGTGAGAGTCCATAAGCCCATCCAGAACTGGCTTATCATCCATAACATAAGCTGAGGTAATTTTGAGAGTGACTGGTGTGATATTCTCTTAACTATTTAACTTTTTAAGCTCACTTAGTTAAAACAGTTTGTAATCAAGCAATATTGAGAGCTTTTGAACATAAAACAACTCAATTCAGAAACTTAACACTTGGGATTATAAATTGACTTAAAAACTTAAATTTGCATTAAAACTTGGAAATGTTACAAGCTGAAAGTAATAACTGAAAATAAGTTAAGTTAAATTAAAAACTAAAAACTAGATTCTAAGATTGATTATTATATATATCTCCTCAAAGGCTTACAAGAAGCTCTATATATAGCCGAAGTATTGGACTTGCATCTTGTGCTTCTTTTGAGAGATAAAACCAAGTGTGCTAGTTGTGTGAGGAGAGACTAAAGCAAATCCCAGCCTTTGATTTCTTTTGAGCTTCTTTGGAGACAATCTCAGCCATCGAAGTACTTTGGGAATGGAAAGGGATTGCCAACATGGACTTTTTAAAGCTGGGGGGTTAGTAGGGTGGATGATGGAGTGCTGCAGGGTAGAAGTATGGGAGCAAAACAGGGTGCTGGCTGGTTTTGGTATTGGCGGGAGAAAGGTTATACAAGTTGGGCTGTGACAGAGAGGGGTTGAAGATGATTAAGGGAATGTTTGGATTTTGTACAAGAAAGGCCCCTCCACATCTTTCTTCTATTCATTCCCTTTTCCCCTTTCTATCTTTTATAAATGAGGTTTCTCAAATTGGCACAATCAGCCCCTGCCTTTGCTTCCTTTATAATTAACTTAGGGGTTGGCAATTTGGACCCTCAAGTTATATTATCTTCTTTGCTTTTCTTCTCGGAGTTGACTTGACCTTTGATTTGGGCTTCGCACCCTTCACACCACTATTCCCATCCCGTTGCTCCTTGATTTGTCGATTTTTCTTGGTTTTCGTCTTTGTGAGATATCCCAGTTCCCCCTGCACAATACAAATGCAAACATACAAATACAATGTATTTTTGGTATGTTTTTATTCTTTTAAGTTCGTTTTAAATGGAAAATGGTATGTGTAATTAAGCACATACCAAAATCCCCCAAACTAAGATGATGCGTGTCCCACGCAATGCTATGAAGTAAGCACTCGAGAAACCAAAAATCTCAAATCCCCTCGACTAATAACTTGGAAAAGTAGCCAAGCGTTTATCAAAAGGAATAAAAGAATCAATAGCCTCGACAAGTTCCGGTTCTCACCAATTTTTATATTTACACAACTACTCTAATTTTTTTTCTTTTTCTTTTTATTATATATATATATATTTTTTTATTTTTTTATTTATTTATTTTTTATATTTGACTTCCTTTATTTATCAACAATGGGATCATAGAATGAGAAACGTTCATAGAATAATCCACGAACGTCCTGACGGA
>BQNB010034075.1:0-51857 GCA_026074375.1 Tanacetum coccineum
TGGTCTTTGTAATGAGTTAAAGGTACGAGATAACGAGTTTGGAAAGATATAAATTTAAAATGGGATTTTGGGATGAAAATAAGGATTTTGCGTGAGTTATGGCGAACACTTGTACAATAAGATAATTTTGTACGAGTATTAATAAATTGAGTATATATTAGGTCGTTGCGGGGTACATTGTGCGCTTGCGTAGAGATTGTTGTGCTTTGATTTATTTGAGATTGTACGTTTGCTTTTCCTTGCTGATTGGGGTGAGTTCTCGTAGCCCCACTTTTTACTGTTTTTCCGTCGGGGGAAAATGATACTCAAATGTGTTTTGAAATGTTTTGAATTGAACTGTGTGAAATGTGGTTTTGTTTTTGGGACAAGTTATATGCTTATGAATGCTATGTGAATATTATGTTCTGTATGATTGTTTGGAGTGGATGGGTACTCCTACCCAGTATTTGTGTGATTATTGGAGCGGATGGGTACGCCTACCCAGGTTTATGTGTGGTCCTATCCTAATTTTAGTGCTTCAGCTGGTAGGCCCTTTAGGTGCATAAGTGACATATGGATTGTTGATTTGCGGTGATGCTAGATTGTTTGCATATATTCACTGTCATATAGCACTATTGTCCACTGTTAAAATATTGGCACAACTTTTGGGTTTAAGGTCAAACCTACGAGCTCACCAACATTATTGTTGATGTTTTCGAGTATCATTTTCAGGTGTGTCAAATCAAAGGTATGTGATTGTTATTGGAAGAGAAAAGATATAACTTAAAGGGACTGGGTCGAGACGGTCGTGTTTTTGAATTATGTCAAGTTTTTAACTTGTAAAATTTCTGTAAACTTCATCTTTATGAATGTAAATTATAAAGTGTATGATCTTATATCTTGTGCGATGAATGGTATCGTCGCATCCCGTGTTTTCGCCACTGACGGGGTGTGACACCTATGGTTATCAAAACCTTTCTTTATCTCAGCAAAGTCTCGCAGTTCAACAGAGTTTGTATATGGCAAAGTGATTATTAGAAAAGCATGGTTCCTCCTGCATGTTTGATTCAGGGAGACACTACAACTTGCTCAAGAGAGTCGTCTAAAAATGAAACAATTGAACAAAGAAATAAAACCGACAAATTATGCAAAGATTAATCAACTTTTAGAGGTTTTTGTTTCTCAAACAACCAAGTCACGTGAAGACCTATATTTTTCATATACTTCCAAAATGGCCAGTGTTTCTAAATCGGTTTCCAAACTAATTTCAATACCAAATGAAGAGTTTTCAAATGATACTTCTCCAAGTGTTGCACGAAAATTTCTAAATGATGGTAAAAAAAGCACCATTATGACTCTTTCAAACGTGTTGTATAACAAAAAATGACATTAGATAACACCTCAATTGGTCATTTACTGCTCATCAAGAGCTTCATAAAATTGTAAAAGATGAAATTTTCCCTTATCGTTAACCAAGTTGATGCTAGAGTTCAAAATTTCAAAATACAATTTTTAAAAGAAGCAGCTAAATTTTTTTCAAGACTTCAAATCTCTTGCAAAAGAAGTTGATGAATCTCTTGCTAAGCATAAGGCTTTGGAGTATGAAATCGAGCGTCTCTTGAGAGCAGCTGTCAGTCAGAATATTATGTCTATTGTGCAAAGTCCTACTGTTGTCGAAACATCCGATCTCTAGACTGAGCTTGAACGTACGAAAGAAAGATTTGAAAATTGTATCATTAAAAAGGAAAATGAATATGCAAAACTTTGGAATGATTGATACAAAAAATGTGAAGAATGCAAATATGATAAAATTTCATACGATAAAGCTTATAATGACATGCAACTAAAGATCGAACGGTTGCAATCCCAGTTGGGAGATCTCTAGGGTAAGAGTATGGACACTGAATGTGCATCAAATACCCTTGATCCTTTGTCTCAGAACCTTGATGATGAGAACGTGTCCTTGGAATTTCAGGTTTTGAATTATGCAAAAGAAAATGCATATCTTAAGACCACTTAGAAGAATCTTTTTGATTCCATAAATGTGACATGAGCTCAAACCAAAATCAAAACTGAATCTTTGCAAGAAAAATTAACTAATACGATTTATGAAAATGCTAAGTTAAGAGCTCAGTTAATTGATAAGGTTTCTGAATAAAAGGACACCTCTAAAGGTACGAGTGTGAATACCAAGTTTATAAAACCATCTATATTTGGAAAACCACCTTCATCTTTAGGAACAAAACTCTATTATGTCACACCATTCCCAAACAACTTTGTCAAAAAACCATGGTCACTTCACACTCGGTACAAAGCACTCAAGAATTAAAAGTTGTAAATAACACGAAAGTGATTGCCCCAGGAATGTTTAGGATTAATCCTACCATGAACTCTAGGGTAGATAATTTTATGCCTAACAAACATGTAAAAGCAAGCGTTAGGACAAAACCGATCACTGTTTCACAACCTCATGTCATCACTAAGAAATACTTTAATTCCAACACAAATGGTTTACCTTCTATAGGAGTAGAAAGCACTTCTAAGACCAAAAGACCACAGCCTATGAGTAATCCAAAGAATGATATGATCCCCTCTGTGTCAAAGAGTAGTTGCCTCTTGAATAATATTGAGAAAGTAGAAGTAAACCATAGGAATTTATTGTTTTCTAAAACTCCAAACCATAGGTCATCTGCAGGTAATAATATTAAGCTTGATGTTCGGAATGATAAATCTAAAGTTGTTTGTGCTACTTGTTAGCAATGTTTGATTAATGCTAATCATGATGAATGTTTGTTTAAGTATGTGAATGACATGAACTCTAGCAAGAAAAACCAAAGTGCTAATGTTTCAAATGTTGCAAATAAAAAAAAACATAAGTCAAAAGTCAAGAAATCTAAGACGTTAGGGTCCAAAGAAAGACTTGCTTCATCTAAGCTAGGAAAACATAAGATTGCCTTAGGTGGTCACCAACTGGAAGAATATTTGACTTTAGTGGCAAATTAATTGAATCCAGTGACTCTGAGTGTTAATCTGATAGCCCTAAAGGTGATAATGCATGTACTTCTAACCCTTAGGAACCTATAAGCAAACGGTTTCCAAATTCTACTTCTTTTTTTGGCAGGTTATCTAAATTTGTTTATGGTGCGTCGACTCGGGGTTGTTCCACATATATGACGGGAATCTAAAGCATCTCATAAAATTTTCGTTCTGGAAGTTTGTAGAAACTAGATCAACTTTTGAATGATCATTGTTGCTACAATTCTGGTTATGCGATCTAAAATGATGGAATATATTGATTTCTCGGGTTATTTGTGAGGGCTTGGGGCACAACCTCTTCTTGGTTGGGTCAGTTTTATGAATTCAAATTTATAGCGTCGCTTTCAGAAGAACAGCTGTTTCGCTAGAAATCTAGAATGAGTTTATTTGTTGAAAGGAAATCGTCACCAACCAAACCTTTACACCATCATCTCCATGAAATGGCAGCTGTATCTTCAATTTGGCCTATATGCTCTCGCCACTCTACCAAGTCCTTGGTTTATGGCTTCTAAACGTTTATCCCACCTTAAATTTTGACACCATAAATGACCTTGCTAAAACGATCTCACACCGGTCTTCCAAAATTCAGATATCATAAAGAACATCTTTTTCCCTCATGTGAGCAAAGAAAAATGCTAAAAGGCATCTCATCCACCCAAACCTGTTCCAAATTTAAAATAAAGGCTTCACCTTCTACATATGTATTTGTGTGGGCCAATAAGAGTTGAAAGTATAAATGGGAAGCGGTATATTATGGTGATTGTGGATGACTTACTTTGTTACACTTGGGTCCACTTTCTCATATCCAACGTGAAGCACCAGACAGAGAATAAAATTTCCTTTCAATATGAAAAATTTCCTTTTAACAAGCTCCAGTCTTTATGTAAGAACGATAACGGCACAGAATTCAAGAATCAAGTGCTTAAAGAATACTTTGATAGTGTTGGCGTCTCTTACTAATCTTCTTCTGTGAGAACTCCTCGGCAAAATAGAGTCGTGGAACGAGGAAACCAAACGTAATTGGAAGCAGCTAGAACAATGTTGTATTTTTTTTCCTTCCATTATTCTTATGGTTGAAGCGATTGCTATGCGTTGCTACCTCAAACTGCTCCATTATTCATTTCGACTTGACAAAAACAACCATACGAGCTTATTCAACGACCAAGAAAACTCAGATATTCTCCATTTCTTCTGTATTTGGGGCTCTTATTAATTCAAGATAGACGTGAGGATATTAGGAAGCTTGGTGCGAAAGGTGATATAGGCTTTTTCATTGGTTATTCTACTACTTCCTGTGCTTACAGAGTTTACAACCGAATGACAAAGAAAATCATAGAGACGATGAATGTTACTTTTGATGAGCTTTTAGCAATGGCTTTTGAACAACGCGGTTAACAACCCAGGCTTGAAAGCATGACTTCTGGACAAATCAGTTCAGGACCGATTCTACATATGCTACTGTCAACAATAACATCTCAAAACCCAACTGAATGTGAATTGGATTTATGGTTTGAAGCAATGCATGATGATTACATTTGGTCAACCGTCAACTGCTCCAAGAACTGCTCCTGCTGCTCCAGTACCTCAAGTTCTTCATACTCAAAAGGCATCTACAACAACAGCAGAACACGCAACCGACATCAATAAAATTCATCCCCCACAAGCAGTAGATTATCCAAACACTTCACAAGATGTTGACGAGCACAACAACACATGATCAGCAACAAGCTGATCAAGTACAACTTTTATCTGATAAATTGCTGATAATGTTCCTAATGCTATGTCTGATGGAGATGTATTTGAGAATCCATTTGCTGATTGATTATGAACGTAGCGCGCACTCCAAGGAATCCAGCCCAATACGCCGTATCGACCTTGCTGGATACGGCGTATCGAGTCTTTTTCAGACACTATAAATAGAAGACTCAAAAATGAGTTTTCAGTGTGCAATATCACATTCTTTATACCATACTCACTAAAAGACGAATTTTAGAAGAGAAGATCAGCCACCAAGGTCAAGCATTGATCACGAATCCATAGAAGACATCGTGTAATTTTTACTCTCTTAATCGTTCAATTTTAAATTGTTTGATTACGCTTGTATAATTACAATGGTTGTGGGCTAATACCCTCGGGTATTAGCCATCTTAATGAAAGTTCAATGTTTGGTTTGTTTTAAAATTGATTTCTTAATTTATCGTTGATTGTTTAATTATGTTTATCACCTCATACTTGTTTATGTGTTTGAATATGCGACCTATCATTCAACTGGGTCTAGTGATACGGACCAAGTAATCTAGATACTGGGATAGCTTTCCATATCGTGTTTCATATTACTAGACCAATAGGATCACAAATAACATTCTGTCTTTATCTTTGAATTATGAGCTTAGTTGGACCGGTAGGTGACTCGTTTATGTTTCAGCAATCATGCTCTTAATTTACTGATAAAGATTAGAATAGTGGACTACCAATATATAAAACACCGTCAAACAATAAGTGGGTAAAGTCCTGTTGGGCTAGGGTTTTAACAGGATCACCACTGCTTTAATTCTCTAAGATAGATTTTAATTAAACTAAAGGATGCTTTGTGCGGATGCGTTAATTGTGACAGGATTAATCGTGTCTAGGTCTTAGGATGATGTCCCGCCTAAGTCTTAAGAATGATATGCCGCTTCGAGATAAGTAAATCATTGCACTAAAACAAACAAACCAGCATTGAACCGGATTTAATATGGCTAATACAGTTTTCTATCATTTAGCTTGTACCGTTTTTCTATCTTTTAATTTTCTTCTTTTGTGTTTATTGTCTATTGAATTGGTATTTGTTTCCACCAAACATGTGCCAGTCTCTCAGGCTGAAACCCCCCATATCATTAGACAACGTACATAGCATAGGTTTGACCAGTAAATAGACTAATTAAAATACTAATAGACTATAGGATTAATGTTCCACTCTTAGTGTTTGACACCCTACTTACCGCGAACTCCATCTTGACCGGGTATACTGCTCGTTAAAGTGTTGTTTTAGGTTTGTCGGCTAAATATAAATTTAAAACTTGATAATCAAATAATTGACCCTACACGATGGAACATCAGGTTTTTGGCGCCGTTGCCGGGGAGTGAATTAATTAAACCTTATTCTTATCAGTATTTCTAACCATTAATTAGTTTAGTTTAGTGTAATCTAATCATTTAAATTCTGTTTGTATTTATTCGCATTGTGTGTTTAAATTGTTTGTTTAAATTCCAGCATTTAATTGTTTTTAAATAGTATTCTGTTCTGACTGGTCGCCTGATACGCCGTATCCACCTGTTGGATATGACATATCAAACCTTCTGATCAGGACAGCGTATTGAGTTTCACAGTCTAAACGGCGTATCTGTTTTCCAAGCAATACGGTGTATTCTGATAACTCTATATGGCGTACTGGCATTCAACAGACCTATATGGCGTATTCAAACTAATTGAATACGGTGTATTTGTCATCAGATACAGTAACAGTAGTAAAAATCCATTTGTTTCGATTTTACATTTGATTTCTCTCATCTGGACATATCCTACTAATTTATTGTCATTTGTTTTAGGTAGTGCATGACAAGAAGTTCTACAAAGGAACTGCTCTCACCTTTTGAAAACCCAAAACAAAAATTTCATTCAAAAAGGAGGCTTTTCGATACACCAAGTCTTGTAGAATTCAATTTACCGGAGTTCAATCACAATTTTGACATCCAAGAACAATCAGAGGAAGGAGTAAGAGAAACAATGACGGAAACAATGGAACAATATATGAGCAAAACCCAAGAAAATTACGGGTCGGGCGTTACTAGGCCCAAGATCAACCAAGACACTCTTTGAATTAAAGGGGCAATTTCTTAAGGAACTTCATGACAATACTTCCGGTGGCTCAGAACACGAAGATGCAAACGAGCACATCGAAAAGGTTCTAGAGATTGTTGACTTATTTCACATCCCAAAAGTAACTCAAGATCAAATCATGCTTTGAACCTTTCCTGTATCCCTGACTGGAGCTGCAAGTAGATGGCTAAGGAACCAGCCATCGGGATCAATTACAACCTGGGAGGTTCTCAAAACTAAATTTCTAAACAAATACTGTCCACCTGCCCGTACCGCAAAGAAAATAGAGGAAATCAACAACTTCCAACAAGAACCCGATGAAAGCCTTTTCCATGCATGGGAAAGATTTAAAGAGTTGCTGATGAAATGTCCTCAACATTATTTGACCGACATGCAGGAAGTCATCTTGTTTTACAATGGGCTTGATGTTCCAACTCGACAAATCCTGGACTCAAAGGGTGCCATACCTTCTAAAACTATTGCTAATGCTAAAATAGCCATCCAAGAAATGGCTGAATACTCCCAGAAATGGCGCAATGGAACGTCTTCAAGAACCAGTATTACTAAAACTTCTGACGGGCTTGCTACTATCCAAGCCAAACTCAATAATCTCGGACGAGAAATAAAGAAAGTAAATGAGAAAGTGTATGCTGCTCAAGTCGGATGCGAACTATGCAAGGGACCACACTATACAAAGGATTGTCCACAAAAGGAAGAAGGGAAAACTTTAGAAGAAGCTTATTATACATATTTTGGTGCACCTTATCAACCTGGAGGACAATATAGAGCAACAGGGCCAGGATTCTACCAACGAAACAATAGAAACTCTTCGTACCCTAATCGAAGACCAAGCCTGGAAGAATCACTGACCAAATTCATGGTAGAATCAGCTAAAAGGCATGAAGAAAACTCGAACATAATCAAAGAGATCCGAGCTTCTACAGATGCAGCAATAAGAAATCAAGGAGCTTCAATTAAGACCTTGGAAATACAAATCAGATAGATGAGCAAGGTCTTGCAAGAAAGAGGATTTGGAAGCCTACCCAGCTCTACGGAGACAAATCCTCGAGACCAAGTCAAATCGATCTCAACTGCTAAAGCTGATTTTTCTGGGATACGCCGTATCAGATGTGATCCATACGCCGTATCGGGCACACAGCACAGAAGCATATGGTCTGAAACAGTCCCTTTCCCAGGACGACTGCTGAACTTCAGCTGTAATGATTGGAGAGAGGCACAAGATGTAAAGATTCTGGATGCTTATGATCACACCTTGCCTCAGAAAGAAAAAGACCCAGGGAGCTTTACTTTACCTTGTTTTATTCATAATATCTGTTTTGATAAAGCTCTTGTTGACCTAGGAGCAAGTGTGAGCGTTATGCCATTTTCTACCTACACCAACCTTGGTCTAGGGATTTTATCTCACACTAGGTTGACCATAGAACTAGCTGACCGAACCATTAAACAACCAAGGGGTATTGCCGAAAATGTGCTAGTAAGGATAGGCAAATTTATTTTCCCTATATACTTTATCATCTTAGACATACCCGAGGATGACGATGTCCCTTTAATCCTCGGACGACCATTCATGTCAACTGCCCATTTTAAGATTGATGTCTTCAAAAGGAAGATTACTTTACGAGTTTGGGAAGAAAAACTTGTTTTTAAGAGTATTAAGCTTGCCACTAGCATAATCAAAAGGGTCTTTGTGATAAAAGTCTTGCTTCAAAAACGGAACTTATAGGAGAGGGTGATGAACCATTCGACCCAACTTATGGTAATTACATAGAATTAATGATTTGGATACACCTCTACAACCTAAAACAAATCAAGATGTTTTTGAGCCAACTTTTGTTAAAACCAACTCTTATAAAATGAAATTTTCTTGTGTAATCGGGTATAAGCATGTTATCGCTAACCTCCTCCCTTCCTTGCCCATTAACCTAATGTCTAAAAGTTTTTATTATTCCATAATTGGGGATAAGGATGAAAGGGAGAGTCATGTCAGAACTTTGATCGATATACCTGTTTTCGTCGGAAGTTTTTCTATTATTTTAGGTTTTACTATCATTGACGATGATGATATGACAAAAGACGTTGTGCTCGGCATGAGATTTTGCAAGAAGTACGCATCATGCCAAAGGATTATGAAGAAATTCGCTCTCGGGAATAATTACGAGCGAATCATGGAGGAAGAATGAAAAGGAATGAAGAAAAAGGTCGAACTTAAAGACCAGCTAAAACAAAAGTGCTTCCCGGGAGACAACCTGGTCATTTTAATTGTTTTTCGCATTTTAATTATTTGTTGCACGAGTTTGTCTTCCCAGACACTTTATACGGCATATCGAACCCCTCTGGATACGGCGTATAGAGCTGTCTGGACGTTATCAGTTTTAAAAACTTAATATTTAATTTTCGGTAATTCAATTGTTTCTACAGGAACAATATGGCGTATCCTAGGGTTTGGGATACGGCGTATTGATCCTTGTACAGTTGTGTGCTTAATTGTTTTCTTGTACTATTGTAGCGAGATAGAATTTGCACTTGTCTTCTAATCTCTTATACAGGACCTTGCTGAAACTATGATATGGTATATGCTGAAAAAGACATGTGTTGAACTTATTCGGGCATGTTGAAGCCCTAGTCAACACATTTTTTGCTCAAGGACTCATCTTGGAGAATTATTACGAGCAAAACATCAGGGAGTTTTCCGTTCTAATTCTATTTTCCTTTATTATTTCATTGTTTTATCTATACAACGAGGACGTTATATAAATTAAGTGGGGGGTGGAGAATTAGAACGTATTTATCTTTTTTTTTACAAAATAGCATGCAATGTGCTTAAAAATAGCCAAAATTTAAAAAAAATCAGCATGACTTTTGTAAAAATCACTAGTTACATTACCTAGCGCACTATAACCCTTGATACATATTGTGAGAATTAAGCCTATTCCGTTTCCAACTGTCTACTAAAAATTCCACAAAATTATGAGCGTGCCGGTGATGTAGTGGACTTTAGAACTTGGCCTGGTATATCACTCAAGACCACCATGATTGGTACTATAGATTTAGATGGAAGAACATGTTCAACTAATAAATTTCTAGGATTAAACCAAACAACCTATATGTCGTAAAAATAACTAACCACACTGGTTAGTTAACTCCCGTGTAACCCTTGATTACTCTCATTTTTAGAGTAAAATCCCCTAGAATAACCTGTTGAGCCATTCCTTTCTTTTTTACACCATATTATATGTTTCGTTACACCCTTGCACCTTAGCCTACCGTGTAGATTAAAGCCTATTTTAATCAAAGTTGCTAGTTGCTTTCGTGTAAAGTTTTATATTTACCTGTGCAAACTCATGGAAATTTTTCTATCTCTGTATTGGTTGGGCAAAATTACACAATGCGAATGTGAAAAATAGTAGCTAGTAAGTTCGCTAACTTGGGGGGGAGGTCCAATTATGAATTGAGTCCGAAGAAGAAGTACTACAAAGAAAAGATTATCCGGATGAATTATGAAAGTTAAGACGGTGGAATTAAACTGAGGTTTATTATGTATTGTTGAAAAAAAAGAGAAAAAGCAAAAAAAAAAGTGAAAGAAGAAAAATAGTCGGTTCGAAAGAAATTTATACTAAAGGAATTACTTAGAAGGATCGATTATTCGTTGATACGTTACAAAAATCAACGATGTAAAGTTTTGTAAAAAGTGGCCGAGATCACCACTTATGTAAAAGTATGTAAAGAGCGGGATGTAAGGGAAGTTGACCGTTATGGGAACGCCAACTTAGGTTGTCTTTTTCATTCCTGTGATCGAGGCGTCTGTTTTTATGTTTGAGTCTTTGTCATGGAACGGTCAGGGGAAAGTTACTAGCAACCGTCCCTTATTTGTTAGCTTAATTTATTTGTTTCGTGAATTTCGTTTAAACACCCCATTTAACTTCCCTGTTCGCTAGCAGACTAACCTTAGTGTCTACTCGAATGAGGACTTGTTCGAGCATGCATGTCTATTCTGTCGTTACGGCCATGTATGCATGTCTCAGCTGCCTTGTTAGATGACGACTTTTGGTGAAAGTTAGAAGGTCCCTACCTTATATCATTCTCCATCCTAACCGCTGGTTAAACACGAACAGGGATGTGTTCGGATGTATATTTCCTATTCAGTCATTGCGGCCATGTAATGGTATGATACAGCGCCTGTTGGTGGGTATTTATTAGGTAAAAGGATTGTTAAATGATCAACCGTAAGCTTCTTAACCCGAAATTATATAGCTTTTGACTTGTTCTTCACTTAGCTTAGGCGGATGGAGATTGATCCTTACCAAGCTTATGACACGAAACTAATCACGACCGAGCAATTGAGCGTACTACTTAAATGTTACACCCTGGATTAGTTAAATGATCTGAGTGTTTTCATTTCCATATTTCGTGAGGAGCTTGGTTATGTACAGGTGATTAGGACAAAATGATGCTTAAACGGAAAATCCTTAACTTCAGTTTGGGACACATTTTCATAAACTAAAACTTTGTCTAATGTCTACTTGAGGACGAAGTAGGGGGAATAATAGATGACATCAAATAACGTCACTTTAATTATATTATTATTCCATCTATTTGCCTACATTTACATAATTATTGCATTATTTGAAGTAACTTAATTGCTTTAAAGTTGATAAATACAGTAATTCAGGAGTGTTTTGTGAAGACAAGCTAAAAGGCGCACAATTTGGAGCTAAAACGAAGATATTTGAAGATTGTTGAATTTTCACTAATACGCCGTATCTAACTGAAGGGATACGACGTATCTACGCCAAGCCTTCATAAGAAAACGCGTTTGACCAATTCCCAATACGGTGTATCCATGCTATCTACATACACCGTATCCATGAAGATAACTATTCGAAGATACAGTAAATCAAGTAAATTGGGAATGATATCAAAGATTTATTACGAACGTAGCTCGCACTCCAAGGAATCCAGTCCAATACGCCGTATCAACCTATCTGGATACGGCGTATCGAGTATTTTTCAGCAACTATAAATAGAAGACTCAAAATGAGTTTTTAGTGGTGTCAAAATCATATTCTATACGCATACTACACTAAAAGGATGAATTTTAGAAGAGACGATCAGCCACCAGGTCAAGCATTGATCACGAATCCATAGAAGACATCGTGTAGTTTTTACTCTCTTAATCGTTCGATTTTCATTGTTTGATTACGCTTGTATAATTACAATGGTTGTGGGCTAATACCCTCGGGTATTAGCCATCTTAATGAAAGTTCAATGTTTGGTTTGTTTTAAATCATTTTCTTAATTTATCGTTGATTGTTTAATTATGTTTATCACCTCATACTTGTTTATGTGTTTGAATATGCGACCTATCATTCAACTGGGTCTAGAGTTACGGACCAAATAATCTAGATACCGGAATAGCTCTCCATATCGTGTCTTATATTACTGGACCAATAGGATCATAAATAACGTTCTGTCTTTATCTTTTGATTATGAGCTTAGTTAGATCGGTAGGTGACCCATTTATGTTTCAACAATAATGCTCTTAATTAACTGATAAAGATTAGAATAGTGGACTACCAATATATAAAACACCGTCAAACAATAAGTGGGTAAATTTTGAAGTGGTGTGTATTTGTGAGTGGTGTGGGTTGCCGCGTTGAGCTTGGTTTTAAACATGATGCATGCACTGCTTATAATTTCTAAGATAGGTTATAATTAAACTAAAAGATGTTTTATGCGGATGCATTAATTGTGACAGGATTAATTGTATCTAGGTCTTAGGATGATGTCCCGCCTAAGTCTTAAGAATGATATGCCGCTTCGAGATAAGTAAATCATTGCACTAAAACAAACAAACCAGCATTGAACCGGATTTAATATGGCTAATACAATTTTCTATCATTTTGCTTGTATCGCTTTTCTATCTTCTAATCTTTATCTTTTGTGTTTATTGTGTATTGCATTGATATTTGTCATCACCAAACCTATGCCAGTCTCTCAGGCTAAAAACCCCCAATTCATTAGACAACTTACATAACATAGGTTTAACGAGTAAATAGACAAATTAAAATACTGATAGAATATAGGATTAATGTTCCACTCTTAGTGTTCGACACCTTACTTATCGCAAACTCCATCTTGACCGGGTACACTGCTCGTTAAAGTGTTGTTTTAGGGTTTTTGTTGGCCAATAATATATGTAAAACTTTATAATCAAAATAATTGAAAACCCTATCAACAGACGAGCACATCATCCATATGTATGAAAATCAAGAGAGTGAATGTAGTATGCTTACAAGTATGTGATCAAAATGAAATCCTAGACCTGGATTCTAAACCCAAATCCTTATGAAAACCTCAAATCTTGATTATGAAAACCCTAACTTGATCTTGAAAAACCCTTGCTTAGAAATGAAACCCTAACTTGCAAACTAACTTAAAACACCTTAGATTATACCCTTGATCAATGTTGTATGCTTGTAATATCAATAAATAGAAACTATGGAATTGTTTTTTGCTTGCTTTTGAGCCGTGGGTTATGAATGAGAGGAAGAGAGTTTTTGTAAATTTTTGCAAGTGCGTAATAAGAATGAAAGAGTTAGTTTATGCATCCTTATATAGCCTAAATATCTTGGGAATAATTCTTACTTAATCTATGAAAATTAGGGGAGGAGGCATGAAAAGTGTGTAAGAAAGAATGGGTATGTTGCTTGGTGTAAGACTACTATAAGAAAGTAGATGAAAGTTGGTATGTATTTGGCACATGGTATAAGCTAGACATTATAATGTATAAACTAGTAACAAAATGGTATTGTTTTGTGTAGTTTAAATTGGTGGCCGATTATGGTGGTTTTTGTGGGTAAAAATTATATTATATTTGGGTATAGGGTAATATTGCGGGTATTTGGTTGAGTGTAGATATGTAGAATTGTTTACATTTATGCAAAAAGGTTTCAAAGTGCGAAACGTAAACGTTTTACGTAACGTATAAAAATAAAATATGAAAAATTATAAATTATTTTCGTAAAAATAATATAACAATTGTTTGACGTAAACTTTTATTTGTTTGATGTCGGTTTACGTTGATTGTTGATTTTTAGTTTACGCGATTTAATTAAACGGTTGAAATTAAAAGTAAATGTGTAAAAGTTTAAAATAAATAGTTGGATATTTATTGACGTAAAATGTTCTAAAATTACAAATTGTCACAGTCTCCCCGTGTTAAAAGAATTTTGTCTTGAAATTCAGTTTGAGTTGCCTTCCGGAGTGGTGTTGATGAAGAGGTGCAGATACTTATCTTAATCCTCCTAATATGCGCTAACCAACTTTGTTATCTTAATGTCTTTAACTCCTTGTTTTTACCATGAAGACTTTTAGGATTTGATGTGAGATGTTGTCGACTTCCTATAGTAAGGTGGCGTAAAGGTCTACCTAGTTTATATGGTTACTAATTCAGTTTCCTGAAGTAAATACGTTTTATGAATATGTACACAAAATTTTGCTTTTCAAGGATATAAGTAGAAAATTGATTCTTGAAAAAAGTTTCAAGGTGACTACTCTCAGCATGGCATGGTCCTTCTTGAAATATACATAGGTGATCAGACTGTGTATATTTGAGGGCTAATGATGCGATGCTCATTTTCGTCAGAATAATGTTATGTATAAAGTATTATCAAAATGGTTTACAGTGTGAGAAAATAATTCACAAGATGGAAAAACAAGGTTAGTTTATAGGATGACAATAAAATGATTTGCGAGAGAACTGTAAGATGGTTTACAAGACAATAGCTAAATAGCTCATGAGGTGATAGTAAAATAATTTATGTGATGAAAACAAAATGGTTTCATAAAGTAAAAACAATGTGATAGTAACGTGGTTTTTGAGATGATTGCAAGGTAGTATATAAGATGAGGGTGAGGTAGTTTATAAGATGATGGTAAAATAGTTTATAAGATGATGGAAAAATAGTTTATAAGATATGAAAATTTTCTTATAAGATGGTAGCAAGGTAAAATGATAGGAACAATGATTTACGTATTGTTAACAAATTAATTTATAAAGTAATAATGAATTGGGTATAAAATTTGTTTATATGTCAGTAAAAATGGTTTATAAAATGATGGTTTATCAATCGATAGTAAGATAGATTATTAATGACAGCGACTTTGTTTATGAGACGATACTAAAATTGTTTATGAGGTGGTATCAAAATAGTCTTCGAGAGGATCGCGTAACAGTTCATAATGTAATAGTAAGGAGTTTATAATGTGGTAACAATTTGTTTGCGTCTCGATAACAAAATGGTTTATAAAATGACCATGGAAGCAATTTATGGAAGACAACGAAATAGTTTATTATGTGGTAGTGAAATGGTTTATGAAGTGTTAGTAGAAATATTTTAAAAAGCTATAATAGTGTAAGGACTGGCTTGCATAGATAATTAGAGAGTTAAAGTAAAAACAACGAAGTTTTCATGACACATGAGTTTGATAGATAATTTAAAATTATCCACATAGTACAATGAAAATATAAAAGCAGGTATGAATATGAAATCTTATAGGAAATGAAGTCTATGATGTTTCCAACTTAGGTTTCACTAGATAAGACGAGTCACAAGTTGACGTAGGTGTTTCAACAAGATGGGGCGGGTGTTCAAACTCGAAGTTTAATGGTAAGGTAACTAATGGGATCGGCATATTGTGATAAGTTTCAATGTTATGCAAAACGGTATTACGTAAAGTCAGGAAAAGTTTTAAAGATCATCGTGTCATTCACAATGTCTTGAGACAAATCCTAGTATTTATATAGACAACTCTTATATAAACAAGTGTAAAATATATGAAAGAGAAGGTAAGTGTATAAGTGTATATATATATAAGTCACGTAAGCAAGTAATGTAAGCAAGTAAGCAAGTAGTGTGTATGCACATGAAATTTTTTTATGTGATGCAATGTTTGTAAAAACGGTTATAGTCTAGGTAAAATATGCAACCTAGTTCTCTATAACCTTGGCTCTAGATACCAATCTGTGACACCCCCAAAATAGGTCATTGCGGAATTATGTCCGAGAGCGTTACTTCATAATACAATAGCACAAGATACAAGAGAACGAACTCTAAACGAGTCGTTTGAAAAGTAATCTCGTTGATTTAATTAAAATTGAACTTGTTATAATATTTATCCCAAGGTTTGCATCACAATGAAAAGCTTGAAAGTAATATAACGAGATTTGATAGTTTGAATGTAAGAAGAAATCCATGAATGCAATCTTGTAAAGTGTGTACTCCAATGCACATCAGATAAGCCAAACATCTAAGTCACCTGAGAAATACATGCTTAAAAGTGTCAACATAAAGTTGGTGAGTTCATAGATTTATGTAAATATAAATGTAGGACCAAAAGAGTATATTGTTTACTGCTTTAACCACAGTATCATAAAAGAGTGTTTATCAACTAGTGACGTTCAGTAAGAGTAGTGTGGATCACAAGATTTAAAAGTGTATGACATTGTAACACATACAATATCACAAAATGTAATTACGATTCCCTAAGCTCATGACACTGACGCTCGACATGAATGGATACAAATTAATGCCAATGTATGCCCCGTGTAGATGTCAACCCGTAACATCCCAAATTCAACATGGTATACGTCCGTTGGCCTTGTAGACACCAATCCAGGACGAGGATGTCCAATACAACATAATATGTTGAATAGGGTTGTTAAGGTTGATTGTTGATGGAGTGGTACTAAATAGATCTATTATAACAACTCGCGCTACAACAATGTATTAACAGTTTCATGATAATGGGCATGAAGGTTAATCGTTACTTTGGCACGCTATGTAATTATTGTAAACCATGAAAAGTGTTGTACTTGTGTCCTTTTGTAAAATGAGCAATGTATCCCGCCTCGCGATATGTAAATGAGTATGAAAACGAGTATGTAAATGAGTATGTAAACAAGTTTTGAAACGTGTATGTAAACAAGTTATGAAATCAATTATGTAAACGAGTTTATAAATGAGTTTGTAAATGAGTATGAAAACGAGTATGTGAACGAGTTATGAAAATGAGTATGTGAACGAGTTATGAAAACGAGTATGAACAAGTATGTAAAGGAGCATGTATTCTCGCCCAAAAGAGTTCAAAACGAGGAAATAAAAGGCCATGAAACTCACCTTAAGTGAATGTATTGATTATAGCAAAATCAATAAAGTGAAACGTCACGAATTATCCCGAATGCAACTTAATTATAGGTCGTATAAGCGTAATGTATTTAAAATAAATACAACAATGTATATCTGTCACACCCTGACAAAGGCGGAAACTCGGGAATGCAACATAATGATCAATCATAACACAAGGTATAAAATAGAGAAAATTACATTGCAAAAACTCCAAGTGCTATGAAGACCATCAACCTCGAACAAACTCGAGTGATGTCCCAAATCGCAACTAAATTCCATAATCTATTACAATAATTCCAATGCCCGCACAGGGGTCCAAAATCCAAACTTAATCCAAGACATCCAAATACTAGAATCAAACAACAAGCAAGTAAGACTTCACACGAAAATGCACTCGGGATACTTCTAAGTTTGCTATCACAATCACCAAACTATTCTTCTTTCACTTCATCTGAAATGATACTCGAAAACGTCAACAATAATGTTTATGAGCTCGTAGGTTTGACCTTAAACCCAAAAGTTATGCCAATATTTAAACAATAGACAATAGTGCTATATGACAGTGAATATATGCTAACAATCCAAGACATAGCATCCCCGCTAGTCAATCATAATATGTCACTTACGCACCTAAAGGGCCTACCAGCTAGAGCACTAATATTAGGGCAGGACCTCACACAAACTTGGGTAGGCGTACCCATCCGCTCCCATAATCACACAAATACTGGGTAGGCGTACCCATCCGATCCCAAAATATCACAACACTAGGTAGGCATACCCATCCGCTCCCATAATCATGCATCACATAATATTCACATAGCAGTCATAAGCACATATCTTGTCCCAAAAACAAAACCATATTTCGCATATTTCAATTCAAAACATTTCAAAACACATTTGAGTATCATTTTCCCCCAACAGAAAAATAGTAAAAAGTAGGGCTACGAGAACTCACCTCAAGCAAGTCTTTAGCAACCAAATCTCAATCACACAAGCAAATGCAACGACGCCCGCACACGACCTAGTCCAGTTAATGTCCCAATTTAATCATCCAATTCCAAAACAATCTTCACGTTTGATGCATAGAGTTTAGACGCGTTGTACAATTACCCAAAACAATTTAGTGGTGTGATGGTTTGAGACATATTTCCACAATCATATCAATCTCATTCCCCGATAATACATACTTATACTATTTAGAGAAAATAGATAAGTAATATAAATAAATATTTATAATTAATAATTATAAATATATCTCGACAAGTCCATTCGGTAAACCTTAGTCACTTCAAAATAATCATTATACGGTTAAAAATGAAACGTTTACTCATAATAAACACATTAGAGAAGTTTCGAGAAAAATTATATTTTTTGTCTTTTAGTGAATTTATTAAATAAATAAAATAATAAAATAATATTTTATTATTTAAAAATCAAAAATCATGTTTTTAGGAAAATTTCTAAGTATAAACTTTTTACGAAATTTCGACATGACCCGTACGCTCAAACAACGTTTTCCAAGGTTTTAAACCTTATTTTCAACACTCTTTTAACAATTCGACACTTTTCGACAAAATTCCAAAATCTCAATCTTTAACGTTTACTAAAACGTTTTTCCTAAAATACCGTTAAATATCACTTCGTAAATACATTTTCACTTTCAAAAGTCTGACAAAACTCTCACAACGACTAAATATCACTTAAAAGCCCAACAAGGGTCCATTAGGATATTTATAAGTCCAAAATACGATCCAAGTCCAAAACCAAGGTCCATATACATATATAATTATATACTTATATGTAGAAAATAATCCAGACCACAATAAGCCCTCTCATTAAGCCGTGGCTTAAATAGACTTATTGGGCCGTGAGTCCAATAGCTCAAAAATACGTATATTAAGCTTGAAAACAAGCTAATAAGCTACGTATCGCATTTGGTTACTACCAAAAGCCTCAAAAATAGTCCACAACATACGTCATAACACAAAAATAATCAAAATCACTTTCCTAGTGATTTTGGGAATTGTTCGTGGCCTATAAGCCCAAAATAAGCCAAGAAATAGCTTAAAAATAAGCCCGAATAAGCTATACAAGCTACTATCAAATATAAGTATTCTAGCATCGTATATTATTCAACCATCACGATCACAACATCAAAACTACAAAAACCATCTTTTTCCCTTTTTAATCCAACTAACCAAACACACCCTTTTTATTCATTTCGCTTTTAAAAATAAATTTTCACAACGATCAACTTGTACAACTAACATCTATGCATCAAAATAAACCCAAAAGGACAAACGAAATTTAAATTTGAAAACTTACAAGAAAATCTTCAAAAATGTATATTTCGACACGAACCGGACAACCCAAACGTTGTTTAAATATTCAATGACCCAGAAGCACTTCGTATCAACCCGGAATATCACGTTCTCGATCAAAGTTGGAAAATTTATGGTGGATTGGTGGTGGTTTAGGGGCGGACGAACTAGACACAAACACAAGTGTGTGTTTATTTTTTTGAAATGAAAAGATAATGAATGGAAACCTTCTAGTAAATGGAAATAAGTGTACTAAGGTTAGACAAAGGAGCTAAAATCATGCCTCCTTGTCTCTCCCTTGTTTTGAACCGTGTATGGCATCCTAGGAGCTAAAATCATGCCACCTTGTCTCTCCCTTCTAGTAAAATCATGCCTCCTTGTCTCTCCTTGCCTCCTTGTCGGATTCTTCTTTTCGTGTCGGGATCACTTAAAAGCACATAAAACTCAACTGCAAAATTTACCCGAAAGTTAATTACATTTTTATTCCTTAAAAATAACTTTTCCCTTAACTGCCAAGTAATCACTACACATATATTTACTTTAAACCCTTTCAAAACTCATTTGGTGCATTAACGGACTGTTCCAGAACTCATTTTTTCGTCATTCTCAAAATTCACATGGGTCAAACCACCCGGAAACCAATAACACAATATATACTTCAAAAATGGATTATTAATCACCAAAAATTACATTCATACACATATCTCATAAAAAAATCAACACCGTCAACACGGTACAACAATCTTGAATAAACGTGACAAAAGTCAAATATTCAAAGGACTATAAATGAAAATATACAGAACACAAAAAGGGGCGAAAGTTACAAATATATGTAAAATAGTATTATACTGATCAAGTATATCACCTACCTAATAGGTTTTCTTTATTTATAAGAAAGTCGAACATGCTTAAGTTACGTTGTTATTTAATGTCCCAAGTATAGTCCTTCGAAACATTTTACTAATAACTATAAAATTTAAGTTAGAATCCATTTCGCTTGATCTACTATTTATATTATTTATAAAGTGTCACAATATATAGTTCAAGTGTTTTATAAAATAATATTTATAAGGTTTTAAACCTCGTATATTTATTATATAAGTAATGCTAATATATTTCCTAAAGTTTTTATAGTCCAAACGAACCAACACTATTCATGTCAGGAAAATAGTGTAGAAATTTTATATAATAAGTTATCTAGTTTCCATGATGATTTACCTCATTTTTATAACACCTTTCGGGCTTAGAGAATCACGAATCTTATAGTAAAAGATCATTCCGAGTAACATTGTAGTTTTATATTTTAGCCGATTCGAACCCGAAAGCCCACAAAAATACGTATTATAAATCTGCCAGCACCTTGCCGAAAAACTGTTTTGCCGGTATTGTTTCAAATTTAGTTTTGGCCATAACTTCTTCGTTTTACATCCGTTTTTCGAGTTCTTTATATGCACGGGACCGTGTTAAGATGTACTAACACATTTTTAAGGTTTTAGCTTGACTAAATACTCTGACATTCTGAGTTTACTCATTTTTACACACTTTCAAGCTTAGAGAATTGCAAGAACTTAGAGTAAAAGATCATTCCGAGTAACATTATAGTTTTATATTTTAGCCGATTCGGACCCAAAAGCCCACAAAAATACGTACTATAAATCTGCCAGCACCTTGCCGAAAAACTGTTTTGCCAGTATTGTTTCAAATTTAGTTTTGGCCATAACTTCTTCGTTTTACATCCGTTTTTCGAGTTCTTTATATGCACGGGACCTTGTTAAGTGTACCAACACATTTTTAAGTTTAGCTTGACTAAATACTCTGACATGTATTTGAAAGCTGTTGTCCCAAAAGGCATTTTACAAAGTTTTTGTCAAGTATTTCTACCCGATTTTCATACTACAAATCCACAAGTCTATGTATTTCAATCACCTTCCACAATCATAATCATCCCCTAACCTAATCCCATCCAATACTTTACAATATCATAAAATAATCATAAGATTAACTAATCTAGTTTATGAACTTTAAACCTAACCACAAGTCTAAAATCATAAGTAAGTTGTGTTCTTGATTTATTTGAAAATGTTTATAAAAGTAAACTAGTTGGTGATATAACTTCATAATTAAGATGTTTATGTATAAAAATACATAATGAAAGTATAAAAACACAACTAAACATAATCCATATGTATGAAAATCAAGAGAGTGAATGTAGTATGCTTACAAGTATGTGATCAAAATGAAACCTTAGACCTTGATTCTAAACCTAAATCCTTATGAAAACCCCAAATCTTGATTATGAAAACCCTAACTTGATCTTGAAAAATCCTTGCTTAAAAATGAAACCCTAACTTGAAAACTAACTTGAAACACCTTAGATTATACCCTTGATCAACCTTGTATGCTTGTAATATCAATAAAATATAAACTATAGAATTGTTTTTGGCTTGCTTTTGAGCTGTGGGTTATGAATGAGAGGAAGAGAGTTTTTGTGAATTTTTGCAAGTGTGGAATAAGAATGAAAGAGCTAGTTGATGCATCCTTATATAGCATAAATATCTAGGGAACAAATCTTACTTAATCCATGAAAATTAGAGGAGGAGGCATGGAAAGTGTGTAAGAAAGAATGGGTATGTTGCTTGGTGTAAGACTAGTGTAAGAAAGTAGATGAAATTTGGTATGTATTTGGCACATGGTATAATCCTAGGCAAAAAATGTATAAAACCATATAACAAAATGGTGGTTTTTGTGTAATTTAAATTAGTGGCCGGTTATGGTGGTTTTTGTGGGTAAAAATTATATAATATTTGGGTATTGGGTAAGATTGTGGGTATTTGGTTGAGTGTAGATAGGTAGAATGGTTTACATTTATGCAAAAAGGTTCTAAAGTGCGAAACGTAAACGTTTTACGTAACGTATAAAAATAAAATATGAAAAATTATAAATTATTTTTGTAAAAATAATACAACAATTGTTTGAAGACACAACTCACTTTATCTGTAGTGCGATGTCGTTTACGTTATTGTTGATTTTTTACGCTCTTTTACCGACTCAACCACAAACACGGACTACTGACCACATTCAAAAGTCAACCCGTGCAACACACGTTCTTCTACAATACACCATACAGACCAACCTCCCCTCTAGCGACAAACACCGCCATCTATAACCCTTCGTGTCTTTTAGGCGCGCGCTCACCATCCGCTACAGCCCATAATGCGCGTCATTATCAATACTTTCTCCTTTCTTTAGGGTTTTAACCCAAACGCGTTCTCCCATCACCATACAATCGTAATCGCTATAAGCTAAAACACTACAGCAGTTAACTAAACAATCTGCGCAAACCCTTTCCAACGCCACACCCGGGCACTTCAACCACGATTCTCAACACACCGTATCTCAACAACATACAACCAACGTGAGTTACAAATGATTATCATGAGCGATATGTAGCACATCTCTGTTATCTCATCCTTCATTTTTAGTGCGGATACACAAGAGCTATAATGATTCTAATTTCACAGACAGTGAATCTCCAGAGTTCTCTAGCAATTACAAGAACAACAACTACCAAACTCTCAAATATAACAGTAGACATCAAAAATACAACAACCGTGTTAAATTCTAAAACCCACAAACAAACATTCTACAGCTAGAATATTTGATATAAACAAATTCTTGCATCATTGGTGGAAGGTTTGACACTCAGGAGTTTGTTCAAAATTGTCTTTTGTTATTTTCATGGTAGTCAATAGTCTAAATAATTTCACCCACCACACAGTGAGTACTACTTCACACGGGTTAATGCGATTTTAATTCAAGGGACTCGTAATACTACGGTTACTCTAGGGGAAAGTAACTTTCTTTAAAGTAATTAGCCCGGGACCATGCTAGTAGTCAAGAAACACGTGTTTAGATATATAGGAATGTGACGTTAACACACACACTTTTAATTATCAACACACACTGTGATCTCACAATTTCACTCAGATATCTCTATCAGTCATATATTTAACAATAAAGTAGCTAGATTGTAGTGAAATTACAGAACACTAAGCGAGATTTCATTTTTCGTGTAGTGAGAACATGATTGACACACGTATAATCTTGTGAGCTCACATAGCTTCTCTTAATTTCATTTATATATTAGCTATAGATAGCGTATTAGCTTTGTGGGAATTAGAATCTGTACATTCTGTATAAATTTTGCGATTGGTTAAAGTCGCATTTGATTCTTATAGGCGTAGATTTCGGGGTTACAGGGGTATATCTATCTCGAGTATTGTGGGGAGATAAAGTGTGTGTTTATTGTATGGGGGGGTAAACAGATATTCTCTGAGGGGTTGTGTTTGTGCTCTTCGTGGGCAAACGTAGATGAATATAAAAATAAAAAAAATAAATAGTCATAATATAATTAAAAGAAAACTAATTAAAAAAAAAAATTAAAAGATCAATTAAAAAAAAAAGCATAGATATAATTATTTATTCAAAATATATTAACAAATATAAAAAATAAAAAAAATAAAAATATGACAAATAAATGTAAAAAATACTAAGATAAAAAAAAAGGGGGGGGGGGGGGTGTGGCCAAGGTTTATTTAAACCCTCATCAATCATAACTTATGATTTTATGTGTCATAATGTTTCTATTTAGCTAAAATCACCATTTAGGGTACTTTTGAAATGTAAAATGAAATTTTTACATATGATTAAATGTTTGTGAACTTATTTACATGTTGTAAATGGATTCTAATATGAAGAAATAAAGAAAGTATAACTCTTATAACACACATGGTTTAAGTATAAAAAGTTCATGAGTAAACTGTTTAAAATTAGGGTTTCATAACAACTTTTGATTAAAGTAAGATTAGAGGACTGTAAATCTTGAACACACGGCAAAATATGAACTAATGGACACTAATATATGTATGACATAAAGATATAAGTGTTTTGTAAAGTAGTTTGTAACAAGGTGTTGAAGCTTAAAGGTACAAAAAAATCAACTTAAAACATGTCTTAATCACAAACTTCAAACTTTTTGTTTTGGTTCGAATTTGGTAATAGCCATATTAGGTTTTTATAAATATAGTACATCTCATAAGGATTCCAAAATGATAAGAAACTCGAAAATCGGATTTATAACGAAGAAGATAAACGGCTAGTATACGAGTTTACGACGCTAAACACTTTTATATAATACAAATTTATAAAAGTTACTATTCATGGCAGAACCTTAAACTTTGTAAACATCAATAATATGATAAAACTTTCAAATAACACAAAAGAACTGTAGGAAAGAATCGCTAAAAACGGAGCTAATAAACGATAAATAACACATTTAATGGGTTTTGCGTTAATAAGTTGTAATCTATAATGAATAGTAAAAACACTATTCACAATAGAATCTTGAAAGCCTAAAAATGTGATTTTATGATCACTCATCTTAATACAAAAGCGTGGGCGTAAGAAACACAGAAACTGACTCTGTAAAACGAGCAAAGTTAAGTCATATTATGCTAAAGGCGTAAATTATATACGTTTTTACTCTATAAAATATGATTTCACTTAAACGCTTAGATGGAGATAAAGCTATATCGAAAAATAATGTGTTAATAGTTTATCCAATGCTATATACAATGGAATTTCATATGAGGCCTGCTTCGGATGGCGTATTGACGACTTAAGATTTACATTAAAGTGTCCTAGCTCTTCGACGATCCTGTCATGACCTCCAAAATATGATAGCCCGAATGATTGGTAGCGATGATAACTATAAAAAATAGGGGGATTATATAATGGTAGTTGTTAGACAACGGTACAAGAATACTGAAACGACCTTTAATTAACTAGGTTGGCATTATCGGCCTCGTTGAGCGTGACACGTTTTTATTTAGGATATTTTATTATCAATTTACTCACTCAAGGTGAGTTCATAGCCCCATGTTTTTACAATTATTGATTTACAAGTTTTTGGGGTGAGAAACATATGCATGTTTTACAAATTGAGCAAAGTGTACATTTTATCATGATACGTTTGCTAATAGTCGTTAACCCACTATGCCAAGAATCACGAACTATCAATTACTGGAATGTTATCGCGAAAGATTATCGATAGATCAATTTGGGATTGACCTCCACCGTTTCGGGTAACTAGCTATCACTGGAAACGAACCGATATCATTCGGGTTTTTGGATATACGGGTTTGAAACATCGTCACGGGCAATGTAGGCAATATATATATATTGTATTCATTTATGTCTACTTCGGTTTCTGGCTTCAGATAAATGTAGTTACATTTTGTGATGTCTGCATCTGTTGCATTATCACGGGGAAAGTCTTGCGGTCCTGCTTATACATTTACATAAACCTATGAAATTCACCAACTTTATGTTGACATTTTAAATGCAATGTTTTTCAGGAGATCATTAGGGCACGGGGTGCAAAAGGGATACATTGGTGGTTATGTTTTGGATGTCCTGCATTAAAGATTTAGTCGCATTACATTTTGTATATCTGTTATGGGCTGGAAATCTTTGTAATAATAACAAGTAAACAAGTGAAGCTCGAGCTTTTGTAAAGCATTCTTGGTTTTTTTTTTATGATTTTTTTTTTTAGTAAATTCCAATGTATTCAGTATTAAAACACCAAACTTTTAATTGTCGTTCAATATATATCTTGTGCTAGTGATCTGAGAAGTAACACGCCCCGGACCCTTATTCCGCTGCGACCCAAGTTGGGGGTGTTTACAGACGTAAAATGTTTTGAAATTACAGATTGTCACAAAATTCACATGTATGAAAAATAAAGGTTTTAGATTTATCAAACTTGATCGCATTTTGGTTATCTCTTCGTATTATTTTGAAGTGGCCCAATAGACATGTCATTGTTCCCCTTCCTAAGAATGCAAGGTGCAGTGGCATACCAATAGCTTTTAACCAATACATCATAACTACTTAAAACACTTCTCTACTATAATGTTATTATACCTTGGGGTCACAGTTTTTTTCTTATTTTACATTTTCTTTTATTAAAACAAACACATTTTAAAATAAAATTCAAATACTATATATTGAAAATACGATACAAATTACAACGAAATTAAAAATACGGATACGAATACAACAAAATTAGTAATACAATATGACAAATACATCAAAAGTTAAAATTTCTTACTTGGATCTCGTCTTTAGTATTTTCCATTTTAGCCGTATCTTCCGGCCTCATCCCTTCGGTGTTAAAATTAAAAAACTTCAATTCCTTTAAAAAAATTTGAGTCGCGATACAATCTTCTTTTTCAAGTTATTGTTGCAACTCTTCTCGGACTACTTCAGCGAAGTTTCTCTACTAGACAAAGATCCAGCCGATTTTGTAGAGTCCGATCTTTGACTCTTGGAGGGACTTAGCTTACCGGGAGGACGTGGTATTGTATCATTTTGAAATAGCTCGTTTGATTCTTCAATGTCATCATCCGTACGAATGCGTCTTCCGGGAACAACTACTTTTGCACCACGCCATTTGTGGTGATCTTTCAAGACATCCCATGCTTCATAATGGACAAACGAAAACCCCCAAGTTTTAAAGAATTTTATATAACAATGAGTTAGTCACGTCGAATCGCTTTCGCCATTAAGACGTTCATATGCGGCGACGAACTTGTTTCAATCACGTGTCAACGATGTCTACTTCTACGTGATCATATCATTGGTATGTTCGAAGGATGTATGAGAGTTGTATTCACTATCAACATTTTGCCTAATAGTTTTTGAATTTTGCTCAATACCAAGTCTTTCATCCTCAAAAATTTGTAATTGTAAGTTTCGGCCAGAAGTTTGTCTTGCGATTGTGTTTAATAGGTATGTGTGACGTCGATGTTTCTCGGTCTTAGCATTTTCCTTTCTCAATTTCCTTTCTTGGTGGAATGAAGACTCGTTTGTGATGTTTGTGACAGTGAGTGTGGTGGTGGTGTGTGGCGATGGGATTTGGGTGCAATTGTGTGTTGGTTGGTTTGGTGGCAGCATTTATTTGATTTGAAGAATTACCGGGGGCTCCAAAGTTATGAAATTGATATTGTTGTTCAAGTTGAAGTAAATCCATTTGGTTAAAATGTTCTTGGTTCATTTGTGGTGGGAAAGTGGGTTGTGGGAAATATGATTGTTGTGAAGCATATTGTGCAAATTAGTGTTGTTGGTTTGCATATTGTGCAAATGATGGTAGCGGGTTTTGTGGTTGTTGGGAAGAAATAGAACGGGCGGATAATGGTGTAGCGGGTTATGGTGAACTCAAATTAGTGGACAAAGTAGATAAAGGGAATATATTATTCATGAGCCAATCGTTTGCTTTGTTGTTGTGACATTTTTAGAAGAGGAGATGAAAATGTATATGAAAGTGTATATAAGTTGTGATTTGGTTTGAATGTTTAAAAAGTATAAAGTAAAAGTGGTTACTTAAAAGGGAAAAAAGTGTTTTTTAGCAGTTGCTTTCTACCATTTAATAATGTCGATTTAAAAAAATGCAAAAACGCCACAAAGACAGATCAATGAAGGGACGAACGGCGGACGTACGGCGCGAGGCATGGTGCAAAACATCGACAAATTTTGCGGGTTAACGGACTGCAACGTTCACTCTAAGCACTTGAGCGTACCATTATCTTCTGGTTATGCGAAGTTCCTTCATTAATTTAGCCCTGTGCGCCTTTAAGTTCGTATATGGTTGACAAACAAGAATCTTACATTGAATATAATTGTTCTTGGTCTTGTCATGGTGATGTAAACTCAGCATATCTCGATATAAACTCAACATTCGAAAATTTGCAAAAGGTTAGGTCAAGTAAATACAGTAGGAGCTTGAGGGTTGCTCTCGAGAATAGATAAGTTTTGAGATTTTATATAGACTAGTCAAATGCTGATTGCTGAGTCACTGATATGCGCAGAGTGAATATTTTTTGAAAAGGATCCACTAAGTTCATAGCAAGAGAAAACTAGAAGAGGCTATGGGTGAATGTGATTCTTTGTGTGCGACTCGTTTTTAGTAGTAGTGTTAGGATGAAAGGACGAAACAAATAAACTAATTTGACAAACTAAGTGGAAGCTTTATTTAGTATTATCGATTTAATTACATAGGTACTGATGACGTATAGTATGGACTGGCCCGGCCCATTCATATTATTATGGGCTTGGTAGTTAACGATAGGCCTTCGGCCCACACATCGCTGTCACGGCCACTTAGACCTACGGGTCGCGGCTGCCAGCACATGGTTCGTGGCCGCGGTATCTTCACGAGCTATTGTTAGAAAGGGATACCTAATTAAATAAGAGATATACTCTACTTATTTAAATAGGTTAAGATAATTCCTGAATGCACTTATAATCTGGACAGTGTTCTTGGGGCCCGAAAGATAGGAAAACCCTAAGGTTTATTTAGCCTATAAAAGGAACATAATTGTCATCAATACATGTATCTTACAAAAAACCCTAATTACATTCGATTACTCCCTAAGGCTAAATACTTACTCTTACGCCGGAGTCCAATCATGGGATCTGCTCCCACGATAAGGTTAACGGTGTTTCACTCCTTGTGCAGGGTTCTTCAAAGTTCACTTGATACAAGAACAAGGTGAAACATACCCGAATAGTTGTCTATTCGGACTAAACAAGACATAACCTAACTTCTGTATCAACAAGTTGGTGCCATCCGTGGGACCCAACACTAGAAATTACTCTTAGAAAAATGAGCGCAATGGCTAACACAACCCTCATTGTGACCACTGTCACGAAAGCTGCAACCAAAGAAAAGACGCCGAAGGAAGCGGATGCCGCACCCAGGGTTAACATCCTAGACTTCTGTGAGGAGCATTACGAGGATATCTTATCGGTCATTATGGATAAGATTAGCCGTGACAAGCGAAAAGAAGTCCATGCTAGGCTGGACTTTGGAGAAAGTTCCAAGAAAAGTCGAAGAATGAGAGAGGGCTCTCAAAACTCAAGTGCTAGGACCTTGCCCGCAAGGTACCGTAACCCGTCAGAAAGGCCCAAGACGCGGGATCACTTGAGAAGCAACGATGGAAAATGTTTGGACTCCGCTAGGATCCTCAAAGGCCAGAGAGCCAATCAAGAGAAAATACGTGATACTTACTCGCCAAGCAAGTCCAGTCCGGACAGGGGAAACTCTAGGGATCATTCTCACAGTAGAGGTCGTCCTCACATACGGGACTCTTCTCTTAGCAAAGATCATCCTCAAAGTAGAGACCGCTCCCGCGGCAATGAAGAATCATATGGTAATACCTGCTCCTCCTACAGGACAGGGGCCAGACATAGATATCACTCTCGTGACAGGGACCGCTCCCGTAGCATGAAAAGAGGAAGGGAAAGTGAATCCCCGCTATCTCGCGTGTCGGAGAGCAGCACCAGCGATGGAGGATAATAGAAGTTAAAGTCAAAAAGGCGCAAGCCTACAGACGAGGGAGACTTAGCAGTGCCCTGGTCATGTGAAGAGGTGGATCCATTCATACCTCGAATCAGCAATTTCAAAAGTTCGCGAAAAACACTAATGCCTAACAACATGAAAACCTATGACGGAACAGGAGACCCAGAGGATCACGTGAAAATTTTCGAAGCCGTAGCACAGGTGGAACGCTAGGCAATGCCTACGTGGTGTCATATGTTCAATTCTACCCTAATAAGGACCGCGAGAGTATGGTTCGATGAGCTCCCTCTGGAAAGCATAGACGGATACAAGGATCTCAAAGCAACCTTCTTAGCATATTTTATGCAGCAAAAGAAGTACGTTAAAGATCCAGTGGAAATCCACAATATCAAGCAGAGGGATGGAGAGACCATCGAGGATTTCATGGAGCTATTCAAGGTTGAAACTGGACGCATGAAGGGGGCCCCTGAGTGTATGCGAATCTCTGGATTCATGCATGGTGTTAACAACCCTGAATTGACAAAGCACCTTAACGAACACCAAAGACCATGGAAGAAATGATGACAGCCACCACTGCCTTCATACGAGGAGAAACTGTCGCCGCTTCTAAAAAGAAAGGTCACACATCGTGGAAACCACATGACCAGCCCAAGCGGCATGTTTCAAAGTGGAAATATGACTTTCGAGGTCAGCCAAAGGAAGAACAGGGGTCTAACAGGTTTATCCCCTTACCAGAACACCCAAAGAAATCCTCGCGGCCGAAGCGAGAAGGTTTAAACCACCACCACCCATGGTAACCCTGGTAGAGAAGAGAATAGCAACAAGTTTTGCGATTTCCACAATGATAAAGGACACGGCACGGACGAATGCATACAGTTAAAAAAGCAGATCGAAGAGTTGGTGCGAACAGGCAAGCTCTTGCATTTAATTAAAGAAATCAAGCAAGGTAGAGATCAACCGAATGTTAGGAAGAAGGAATTTCTGGCCAAAGACAAGTCCATGGCAATCTATATGGTAACAGTTAAAGTGGAAAAAAAAGAAACAAGTCCGATTCCCACCCAATGCCGACTTGCCGAACGTAACACCACGCAAATCCCCCCCTTGTCAGCGAAATTACTTTTCCCACCACTGGCTACCAACGGGTGACAGAAGGTCCGCATGATCAGAACGTAAATAGTCGGTCACAAACAATTAACTAAACCGCATAGAATAAATATGGGGGTTCCTCAACTCATTACTAAAATAAACGAGCACTGCCAACTGCTCAGGCCAAACCTCAAAAGCCAATGGTCCCCGGCAGACGACATCGTTCACCGGTGATTAGTGGAGATAAACTATATGGCCACTAGGAGAGACAACTTAGCTCTGGTAACAAAAGGAGATACATAACAATCTACAAAAGCATGGATTAATATCAATATCGTTAGTCACTATCACCTTGCGAACAATGGTATCATTAGAAGACCCGAAATAAGAGAAATCTAAGCAGTGCCATCCACACCCTACAAAATACTTAAGTTCTTGGTTGACGGAGGAATAGTCACTATTCGTAGCACTATCTTGATACCCACTAAGTGCGCCACTATGACCATATCGTCTAAGGAGATCCTCAAAGAGGCTGAAGTCCATCATGAAAATTCCAAAGTAGCTCTACATCTGAATTTCCCAAATCATAAAGTGGCAATCGGAGGGACGCTATCAGTGAAAGGACGAATGCAACTATGCTCACTCCTTAAGGAAAACTTGGATAAATTGCGCATGCAGTCGTCCCCCCCCCCCAGACATGACGTGAGTACCACGATCAGTAGTGAACATCGCTCAAGTATCCAGGAAGGATATTCGTCTGTTCTGACGGAAGAAAAGGGACCAAGATCCCGTCGAAACATGCCAACGTCATCCGCAAGCGGAGGACATGAAACAGTAGAGGCAGGAATCATGAGAGAAGTTTATTATGACGACTGGCTGTCCAATCCGGTCATGGTAAAGAAGCATGACGGTAGCTGGAGGATGTGCGTAGATTTCACAGATTTAAACAAGGCATGTCCGCAGGATTGCTTCCCCCTTCCAGAAATTGACTGGAAAGTTGAATCTCTCTGCGGTTACCCCTTTAAGTGTTTCCTGGACGCTTACAAAGGCTATCACCAAATACAGATGGCAGAATTGGATGAAGAGAATACGGCTTTCCACACCAGCCATGGAGTATATTGCTATAGCAAAATGCCCTTCGGCCTCAAGAACGCTGGCGCCACATACCAGCGGCTGGTGGACAAAGCTTTTAACAACCAAGTTGGTCGGAATATAGAAGTATACGTCGATGACTTGATTATTAAGAGTCACACAGAAATAGATATGCTAAGGGATATGGATGAAACGTTCCGTACGTTACAAAAAATCAATATGAAGCTCAATCCCAAAAAGTGTATGTTCGGGGGCAGTGAAGGACTGTACTTGGGGGTAACATGAATTAGCCCGAAGGGATAAAACTGAGGCCAGACAAGACATAAGCTGTGCTACCACTCCCTTCCCCATGGACATATCCAAAGAGGTCAATAGTCCCAATGGGAAATTGGCTAAGCTGAACAGATTCCACTCTAATCTGAGCGGAAAGTCCTGCCACTAATCAAAACCTAGTAGAAGTCATCCAAAGAGTGACTCATATTGTAGCACCAAAGCTGAACAAGCCTTTAACAACAGAAGCGAACACTTGACTGAAGCTACCCATAGCTGTAGCGACCCAAACCGAATGGAGTACGATTGTATACATGTACGACCCGCCCACGGAGCTAATGTGTGGGTCCTAAATGATACTGAAAGGGGCACGTTCAAACTGCCATTCTATTTTGTAAAACCGCGCATTGCAAGGCCCGAACGTAAAACTATCCCAATAGAAAAGCGTAGTCCTAAAACGGCACTGTTTGTTGCCGCCGAAGAGGTTACGCAAGATATTTCCCAAGCGCACCTATCTATTATCACTGACCAACCGATCAAACAAAAAATATCATGTCCGACGAAGCAGGGAGATTACAAAAATGAGAGCGTAAGCTGGGAGAACACACAATAACACGTCCCGGCCAAGGACAATTGTTGAAATGACAGATCCTAACAGGATTCCTTGTATAGAAGCCGGACAAGCTCACACATAAAGGAAGCAACAGACGTGACCAGATCCATCAATGTTTGAAACCCTATAAGAGTCCGTGACACTGTTCACAGATGGATCATCATGTTAGACGGGATCAGGTGATATGCTGAAATACAATGACGAATCCCTAGGGAACGAGTTTACCTATGCGCTAAGGTTTTAGTTCACCGCTTCTAACAACAAGGCAAAGTATGAGGCATTAATAGTTGGCCTACGGATCACAGCGCAGATGGGAGTGCGTAATGTGCACGTGAGTGTAGACTCTAAGCTGGTGGTAAACCAAGTCCCAGGGACATACGTCGCTAAAGAAGAAAATATGATTAAATACCTTGAGAAGGCCAAAAGCCTGGTCAGCGGCTTCGCTAACTTTTCTATAAGCCAAGTCCCAAGATGTAAAAATAAGAAAGCGGATGCCCTGAGCAAGATTGGTCAACCAGCTTTGCGCACTTATCAAAAAAGGTCTTTGTTAGGAATACGAAATTCCTAGAAAAGTCTCGGTCACTTCATAGATATCGGAAGATAGCTCGTCAAGTAATATTTGGAAACTTACATATGTAACTAGTCCAAGGTCCATGGAAAGCCTATGTAACCAAGTGCCCATTGACCACCTACATGAAATATAAATAACCCACGGCCACACATGGAGAGGGTGTTGGTTCTCTTTGTAATTTTCATAGTTCAATCAACCTCCTTATTTTCCTTTTTTACTTTCTCTCTCTAGTTCATCTTTTGTGTGAAATGAGTTTTCTTCAATTGGTATCATGAGCCATGGTTCTATCTTGGTTCCTTTAGTGTTTTTGTTGTTGTAATTTTGAACTTATACGAATGCTTATTGTGGCATTATAGTGATACGGTCTTATTTTCAAATTCGGATTTGTTTTCTTCTACTTATTTTGGTAACGTTTTTTATTAACATCCATTGTTGGACTACATTTGAGCTATAACAAAAAGTGGGTTTTCACAAATTCTTTTTGGATAACAGCAACAGTAACATTTGGTGTTCTATTTTCTCATTAAGGGTGCGTTTTGGTTTAACAAAAGCTTTTTCGTTGTGGCTTATTACTTTTTAGAGCTTATTTTGAGTGGTTTATTTTTGGTAGTACACGGCTGAAACAAGAGTCGAAGAAATGTTTATACAAGGTGTTTGATATTTTGTGTGAACCGATCTAGAGCACTGATCTAGCGTACCGAACTAGTAGTTTTCATTAAGGACCCGAACTAGTCATTCATGTTATGGAACCGAACTAGTTGCTTCACCTTTAATGCACCGATCTAGTTTTTTTTAAGACCCGAACGAGTAAAAAGTCCTTACGAACCGAACTAGTAACAACCCTTGAGAACCGAACTAGTTGATTTCTTAAGAAACCGATCTAAAAAGTTTAGAAGGAACCAAACCGAATATGCAACTCATCAGGAACTAAGATTTCACGTTTAAGCATTTTTTTTCGGTTTTCGGTTTCGAGTGACGGTTAACCACGAGATTTCTAACCTATACCATTGTGATCGTCATATTTTTTTCGATCAACGTGGTGTATTTACTTGCTACCGACGATAACCGATCGAGTTCAAAAAGAAAATTACAATCGTTAGTTTTTTTTATGAATTTGAAACGAAAGTGATGATAAATAGGAGGGAACACGTTTCATATTTGTTATAATTCCAATTTTCCAACTTTGGCCCCTCAACTTCATAACACTTTTCATTTTTTACATTTAAATTTTAAAAAAGTTTACTATTAGTCCTTATTTTAAGAAGTTTTTCAATTTTAACCTTTATTTTTCACAAAGTTTTATTTTTAGCCTTAGATAATCAATAGTTTACTATTAGCCCCTTAGCTTTTAAAACTCTTTCACTTTTACCCTTTAATTCTCTATACATTTTTTAATTAGCCTTTAGACTTTAAGACATTTTCAAATTTAACCTTTCTTTGTTAAAACTTTTTACTTTTAGTCTTTTATATTTCCTATTTTTTTTGTTAGTTAGTCAATTTTTATTTATTTATTTATTTTTTTTAAAAAAAATAGTTTGTCACCATTAGTCTTAATATAAAGTTTTTTTATATAATCGTTAATTAAGCTCAAGTACGTTAACGTTAACAACGATTTCACCAACAATTAATCATTGTTTTACGGTTTCTTCTTGATTTTGTAAAATCCCGCGAAAGATTTAATTCTTTTCTCGGTTTAAATCATAGATTTGTAAATTCCCGTGAACGTTAATTGTTTTCAAACCACAACAAAATCACTTAATCTACTTAAGATCCTTAATTTCATTTCACACATCGAATTACAATGGAATCTTTGAATTCTAATTTCCAAGAGAGAGAGCTGTATCAGTTGCAACAAATGCAAGACAAAGCAAAGGAAAGTTGCATGATATCATTTCGCCTACTTCATTCACATCTCAAGGTTCTTTCAATCAAGGGAGGATTCGAACGGGCATGTGTGGCACTATTTGATCAAGATAATCAGACTTTCACAGAATCGTTGTTACTAAATTTGGATAATCTAGAAAAGCAACTTGATAGAGAAGAATTTCAAGAAACTAAATCCATTGGTGCGTTTAGAGTACTCGTGAAACAGTTTCAGACATTCATTAATTTTCGATACTGTTTTGATGAGTTTGATGGTGCAATGATACGCATGTCTTTTCTAGAATACACTCGAACCGAGATTCAACAATTCCGTGATACACTGATCCAACACATGGAATCCGTTAAGAAGTCTATTGATGAAAGAGCACAACATAAACGAGAAAATAACAGAAGGGTGAATGATAGAGTGACGTAGTCAAAAGAGGGAAATGTGGATTCGAGTAAAGCATTAGATGCTGGTTTGGTTATTACGGAAAGCAATGAGACAGAATCAGAAAGGCATGTTTCAAGCAACAGATCCGGGAAAGATACACATGATGAGGATGCAGATATCAACTCCGTGAATGACAAACAGCCATTAGCTGAGGTACAATTGACTGTTCAACATGATACTCTTGCTAATGAACAACAACATTCTGTGCAATCTGAACCCATTTATGACACACACCTGTTGGAAAAGGTTGATAGAAATACCATTCCTGATTCAACAAATATGTGTCATAGGAGAGGAGAGATTGAACATAATGCTGAAAAATGTCAAGTTTCATGTCCTTTACTTGATCCATCATTTGATAACATGACAACTGAATTTTCAAACCAATCTCTCGAGTCTGAAAATATTTTTCTCAAAAAGACCGTTGCCCAACTTCAAAAAGACTTTTCAAGAATGGAAACACATTGTGTTAACATGGAACTTAAATATCAAAATCAAGCTTTAAAAGACGGGCAACATGGTCAAATTTTGAATGAAACAAGTAATAAAGCCAAGATTAACAAGGAAATTAAGGTACTTGAAAAGATCAATATCGAATTGGAACATAGTGTGGCTAAATTACTTGCAGATAATGAGAAGTTACATAAGGAAAATGAGCATTTAAAACAGACTTACAAAGATCTTTACGATTCTATCAAAACGACACGAGTTCAGACAAAAGACCATAATGACTCACTGATTGCTCAAATAAATAGTAAGACTGTTGAAAATGCTGATTTAAAGGCTCAGATTCAGGAAAAGGTTTTTGCGAATGTAGCGTTGAAAAACGAATTAAGAAAGTTAAAAGGAAATAGCGTGGATACTAAGTTTGCAAAACCATCAATCTTGGGGAAACCGGTTTTACAACCACCCAGAAACCAATCAGTTGTTAGACAACCGAATGCGTTTAAATCTGAATGACCTAATTTTTTAAAACCACGGTTTGCCTCCCAAGTTGATGTGAATAACGTTTTGTCAAAACCAGTCACTCAACATTATTTGCCTAAGGGAAGAGAATCTGCTTTTGCAAAACCTAATCATATGATTGCATCTAGCTCATCTAGGAATAGTTCTAAGAACATGCCAAGATTTAGTTCAAATGACATGGTTCATAATTACTATCTAGAGGAAGCTAAGAAAAAGACACAAGAAAGAGATAGAAAGTCAACAACTAGTGTAATGCCATCTACTAAATCACAAAACACTACTAAGAGTTGCAAATCAAAACCTAGGAGCAATAATCAAACATCTAGGGTTTTGCCAACATCTAAGAGTAGTTGCCCAACGACAACTGTTATGCCAAAAGCAGATCACTCTAGGAATTCTAGTCCTTTCTCTGACTTCAAACACTTTGTGTGCTCAACTTGTCAAAAGTGTGTCTTTAATGCAAATCATGATGCCTGTATAACAAAATTCCTGAAAGAAGTGAATTCTCGTGCTAAGATTCAACCCAATAAGTCTAGAAACAGTAACAAACCCGTAGATCCAACGAGTCATACTCAGAAACCTAGTAGGAAGATCGTTACAGGACATAGTTTTTCTCCCAATAAGTCTTCCGCTGTGCATGAGAAAACAAACACTCCTAGATCTTACCTTAGGTGGATACCGACGGGTAGAATTTTTAACACTGCTGGTCTTAAGTGGGTTCCAACTGGAAAGACATTCACATCTAGCACAACAAAGGTTGATTGTGAACTCCCAAATGGTTCAAATGATTATATCACTAACCCTTATAAATGCGATCAAACTCTCAATGTTAGTGCAGGTACTCTTAACTTAAGTGCAGGTACATATTGCAATCCTGAAAAGGAAAGACTCGAAGTTTGTTTGCTGAAAAAAATGATATATCAGAAACCAAGGGTTCCAGGAATTTATGTATGATGAACAAGGACGATGGCTGTTGATTAATTCAGATCAACACCCGTGCTTCATGATAATGGCGTCTGCAGACAACACTTCAGGCCCCGTTCCTCAAAGAAAAGAAAAGTGTATGCTTCAGTGCGCTTTATCTTCAAAAGAAGAGAAATCTTCTTGTTTCCGACCATTCTCATCAACAATGACATATTCTCACATGCTCGGATATTATACAAGTGGATCAACGTATATTAACTTGTATTTTAGTTCACTTGGTTAATCAAAAATGGCAATCGCATATGCAATTTTTGAAGGGGAGAAAAGTGAACAAAATATGGTCAAATGTTGATTGATTCTTCAAATGGTCAATATGGCTTCTGAACACAGCAGTTCAGGACCCGCACTTCATGAGATGACTCCTGCAACAATCAGTTCAGGACTCGTGCCAAACCCTCATCCTTCAACACTGTTTGTACCACCTTCGCGAACTGACTAGGATATGCAGTTTCAACCATTGTTCGATGAATTTCTCAATCCTTTACCTAGTGTTGATCATCCAGCTCCTGAAGTTGTTGCTCCAATTAATGAAGTAATTGCTTCAGTTCTTGCTGACTCAACCGGGTCACCTTCATCAACTACAGTTGACCAAGATGAACCATCTCTAAGTAATTCTCAAACAACACCCGAAATTGAACCTCCCGTCATTCTGAACGATGTTGAAGAAGATAATCATGATATTGAAGTTTCACATATGGGTAATGATTCGTACTTTGGTGTTCCAATTCTAGAAATCCCTTCGGATCAATCTTCATCATCGGGTTCTATTCATACAATTGTGCACCCTGATCACCAAATTTCTAAACACAATAGTAAATGGAGTAAGGATCATCCACTTGAAAACATAATTGGTGAACTCGTTAGACTAGTTTCCACTTGGCTGCAATTATATAAGCAAGGTTAATGGATTTTTAGTACACACGCTTTAGATGTCATGTGCTTAAAACTTTATGGACTTATTGCTCAAATTAAGACTTAGTGTAGTTGATTCTCACGGAATAGATTTAAGCTTATTAATTCTTCGAACACGATCTCAAGTATATGTGCGTACTAGGTTTTGCTGATTCTGAGGTATCAAAACCAGCAAGGGGGAAGGAATTCAGATTATCAAGATATTTAATGAGTACACGTGATAGAATTCATAACCTATTCTTATTTTAGGTCATTCCGGGAAGACAAATGTTATAACCGCAACGAGAAAATCAGTGTTTAACTTGTTACTTTCGGGTGCACTATTTCAACTACATGAGGGTAGAGATATCTTGTGAGTTTAAGTATGCATCATTTAAGATACTAAGGGGAAGTGTTGTAAGAAGATTTATTCTAAGCGTGAGAAGATTGGTTACTGATTCAATAAAGGCTTCCTTAAACGGTTAATCACTAAGCTTATTCTTAAAAGAAGTAGAAATATGTGATAAAAGAGGTTCACATAGGTATGATGTTTTCTTAAGTTAGTCAAGTGATTCTGCAGTAAGAAAATGAGTGCATTTAGACTGAATTGACTTAGGTGTTTCCATTTCGTCTACTTAAGAAAGGAATAATTTGATATCCGGGACTTAGTTGACTTTAGTGTTACAATTTATATCATGATTATCATGATGGAGAAATTGCGCTCATCCGGGACTTAATTGACTTTGGTGTTGTGGTTTCGAGTAATGTGCACTTCGGATATTGGGCTTTTTACTCAAGACTGCTTGATGCGGCTTGCAAGAAAGTTCTGAATCTACTCAAGGAAGGATTGCTGGTTTAGGGGGAAGCTACACACAACTTTAAAACCGACACCTCCAACCTCACAAGCTCAAGTTACATATGTATTGAATCTGTTTTATCCGCGAAGTTTAATGCCAGAGTCACTTTCATAACTTTAGAAGAAAGTTGAAGCAAACGTTGAAGAGTTGCTTGAAAACAGAGAAAGATAAGATTGACACCTCTTGAAAGAAAGAAGGTTAATGAGGAGATTGTAGAAGGTTCGTTGGTGGGTAATTGTACCGAACGGAGACCTTACGGACTGCATCAAAAGAAACCATATGATTCTATCAATGATGTTCTCTTTATTCAGGTCAAACCTCGTAATATATATCTTGTTTTTGAAACTATTTAAATGTGTAGACTTAATGGTGATAATAAGGAGTGCTCGAGTACAAAATTTTCAAGAATTTCTTAGTAAATTCAAAATCTTTCAAATTATTGTACTCAGCACTGTCTTATAAACCCTCAAACGTTGAGGGGGAGCAATAATATGTTCCATTCTGCTAGAATATATCATTTTGTCCCCGAACGGTTAATCAATTGATATCATAGAAAATTATCCAAAGGCATTTAATCCATTCTTGGATAAGGGAGGAAAAATGTGATTAACCTGGACTTATCTGTATATTGTTAGATGTGATCAAAAAATATAGACTCAATGCACTCCACACCTAGCATGTTATACGAGTACGATGCACAGGTTATGGGGCCGAGTTTTAGTAATGATGAAAAACTCTCAAAGTGTAAATCTTTTGATATTTATATCAAACACTTTGATTGAACTTTTCAATGATTTTGGAAGGATCGTGATGAAATACCCAAAAGACCGACCATGTTCTTAAATTTATGAAGTTATAAGGCGGTTAGGCTTAGGTATTCAAATCCCATGATCCAGCCAGAACCGGAGGGATCTACCCAGGGATATCTACTAGTTAGTGTAGAAGTCCTTAGGTATGATTAAAAAGGAGAAAAAGTGAGAATAGGGAATAATGCCGACTGAGATGGAGCTAACACTGGAACAAACCCAACAAGGTGTTAGTTATGAAGTCTCGGTAAGCATTGAAGGGGTTGAAGAATGAAAAAGAAATGTAAGGATAAAGGGTGAAAATAAAGAAAGACCTCCATTTACTTAGGCAGAACCTGTGGTCAATACTATGATTTCAGAAACACTCAGTGTAGTCTTGACATTGAAGACAGTCATGGACCCAGTGACGCTATGCACAAACCCTCCAGAGCCACTCAAAGTCGGAAAGACTTTGTTTCAAAACTCACGGAGATACACTCATTTCTATTGACTTTCTCACTCCGAGTTAGTTGATATTGAAAAGGTGGCACTCAGCTCCAGCCTCTGATCACTAAAATTAAAAGTGCACAATTGAGTCTAGAGCCAAAAGAGATCGTCCATAAATCTCATTAGGACACTTGTCATAATTTAGATTGTTGATCTCACACAATGTGAATTTCAAGTAAGATCATAGATGTTTCCTACGCAAGATCCTTGTGATTTTTGCCAGAACATCAGATTTGAATTCATCACAATGAAGATGGAAAAATCCTGCTTGAGCTAACATCAAAAATGCTCATGGTAGGTATCTTGTGCGATTCTTTATGAATCAACCTTTGTGACATCTGGAAAGAACGGATGTGCATTCTATAAGAATCAGCTTTGTACTAGATATGGAATTGACGGATTTGATGATGAATTTTGGAAAAGATATCACTGTCTCGATTGTGTCACAAAACACTTTAGCAAGTGACACGTTGATTTGATTTTCAAATTGATTTTTCTATATCAATCGGTTGAGATGTAACTCACAGGTTCACTTTATCGTCTGTTTTGCTTTGAAGACGTTCCGATAAATGAGAAACTGCTGAGTACGATGAATCCTAATACTTATGTGTTAGAAAGATTCCAATACTACCAGCTGGATGGAAAATCTGTCAAAAGATTCTTCTTATCTGAATCTATCTGATCAACAGTTCTTATCCTCACGGCAGATTTGAAGGTTTACTCCAACCAAACCTGGCAGCGCGTTGACCAAAACCGCATATTCGTCCCCCCGCTTTATTGCTAACTGTTTTATGCAGGCTATTTAAAGATAGTGGTGGAGGTTCTTGATTCCAGCTGGCTCAAAAGATCCATAGAAACATGCCTCTCCCCGAACAACAACATAAAGGACATCATGAAGCTCAAGTAATGTTTCAAGACTTCCGCTACTGTTATACCGTATGTCTTTCTTGAAGTGACGATTGTATATAAAGGTAAGAATTTCAAGAAGTTTTCCGTCACTCTGATACGAACGTCTTTTCTGACAGTGACGAAGTGTTAAGTTAAAGAATTTCAGAAGACCTGCAAACATTAAAGTCTTTTTACAAGTCAAACAAAATTAAGTAAAGGTTTTTGGAGCATGTCGGTCCAACAATAACAAGTTCACAAGATGGCAAAGATACACAAGGGTGGCGATATGAGATTTTACTTGTTTGATGCCATCTCAGGTTTGTTTCAAGATCAATTTTCCCTACAAGTCAGATAAGAACAAGCTCAAGCCTAAAAGTCACAAATCAATACATCATGTTCACAAGATAGAAAAAGAAAGAAGTATGCGAGCACAAGAATGATGACTTCATAGTATGATAGCGTTTTACTTTTTGTAAACATGAGTGACCTACCCTTAGGGGGTGATTGTTTAGGAATTACGAAAAATTCCTAGAAAATCTCGGTCACTTCATAGATATTGGTAGATTAGCTCTTCAAGTAATATTTGGAACTTACATAGGTAACTATTCCTAAGGTCCATGGAAAGCCAGTAACCAAGGCCCATGTCCACCTTATGTATGTATACACACATAGAGAGGGTGTTGGTTCTCTTTGTATTTCACACATAGTTCAACTACTTTGTTTCCAGCAGTATTAACCTTTTGATTTGAAAAGTTTGGTTTTGTTGCTATTGTTCTATTAAATAGCCTTCTAATAAGTGAATGAGTTTTGTGAAAAACATTTCTTAATCTTACATCATTCACATTGGGTCTAACAATATTAACTTTCCTGGCAGTATTAGTTGATACTGCTTGACTGTTAAAATTATGTCTAGCAGTATTAACATTGTTAGTACTGTTAGCTTTAGTAGTATTAACTGGAATTCTGCCAGTTCTAGTTAAAAATGTTGTAGGAACAAATTTGTTTTGGTGATTCACTCTTTGCACATTGTTCCACACTGGCCTATTTTCCCTTTAACCAGTACCCTTACCCATCCTTTTGTTCAATTCAGCTTGTTTAGCCATTCTTTTCTCATGGAAATCACAATCTCTAATAAGATGGCTAAAACTACCACACACAAAACATGCTTTCATAGTAAATCCATATCCTAAACCCAGATTTTGAGACATTAAACCATTACAATCTCTACTGTCAACTTTAGGACTTTGACTATATGTGTGTTGATTTTTAATAGTTTCCCTAGGAGTTTTTACATGCTTAGCAGTATTAACAAAAGCAAAACTAGGTTGTTCCTGTTCTTTTGAAGGTGTAGACACACAATCATCATCACTATCTGACTTATACTCCTCAATGATAGAAGCATCAGACCAGACTTTAGGTTGACTCACTACTTTGGGTTCATTGACAACTGGTTCAAGCATAGATTCAAGTGTTTCTTCACTAGAATTGGATTCACAAGAATTGAAGTCACTGCTCCTAGCATCAGATACACTAGGTTTAGATTGCTTTGGACCATATGTAAATTTTGATTCATCTATTTCTTTATCAAGTCCAGAAAGGATGTAGAACCCTATCATTGGAGGGGGAACTGCATGCATCCCCTCTGTATATCTATCATTTACAGGACTATCTTCTATATCACTAGACCTACTGTCAAATACACTTTGAAAAACTTCATTTTCATAACTTAAAATACCTTCATGCATTTGGTTTCCATACCCAAGCCCAATTTTATCCTTAATACTCATATGACTATCTAGCAGTTTATTTAAACCAATAGAAGAATTTTGCCATTTTTCTAATCTAGTTTTCAATTCTTCCTTTTCTTTTTTAGCTGCTGCTAATAGTTTCTTATGGATCTAGTTAGTGGGACGTAGCCGTTAGATTAGTTGCAACTTCTTGATCGAGCGCTTTGTTTCCGTTGTTACTGTGCATATAGATGCCTATCTGCAAATCGGTTTCATCATAATGTGAGTTCATAACCTCGCTTTTCAATCCGTTTTTTTGAATGTTTATTATACCCGCCGAGGGGGATACAGCTTGTCTACCATACTTTTTACTTTCTGTGTTATCTTATAACTAATGTGATTGGTTTTTAAAGGATTATTATGAGTTCCATAGCCTCACTTTTACTCGTTTTGGATAAACGGTTATATTTTATTTATTGGGATGAAAATATGCATCGTTTATAAATGGACCACAACATGCTTTGTTTTATAAATTGGACGCAAGTATTGATTACATGGTTGCTAAGTTACGTAACCAGTTAGGAAGTACCATGTCATGAAACTGTCAATTGCTTGATGTAGTTGGGAATTACCCTATGTGAGCGCGAATGTTTTTTCTAATAGTTCTCTTCGGAATCGTCACCCTCCTGTTAAGGGTGACTAGCTAATCACCGTAAATGAATCGTTTATTGCATGCTCGAATTTAGGATGTTTAGGGTTAGACATCCATATGGGCGTAAATTGCAATATATAGTTTAATTGCAAGAAAGATCGTCGAGCTTCAGTGTCATGAGCTTAGTGTAAATGTAATCTAGTTTTGTGGAGATCTGACATTGTGTGCATTATCACGGAAAATTCTTGCGGTTTCCTACCTATTTATATATGTTAATTTTCAGGAAATCAATAGGCACGGGGTGCCAGGGATACACTTTTGGTGACATAAAAATTTGTCATGCATTCTTTATAAAAATCTTTGGGATAAGATTGGTACTTTTGGTGACATAAAATTTGTCATGCATTCTTTATAAAAATCTTTGGGATAAGATTGGTACTTTTGGTGACATAAAATTTGTCATGCATTCTTTATAAAAATCTTTGGGACAGATTGTGCTTTCTAGGGTGACAATTAAATTTTGTCATGCATTTCCTTTATATAAAATCTTAGGTTAGATTGGTACTTTTGGGCTGAAATTAAAATGTGTCGTGCATTCTTTATAAAATCCTCGGTTTGTTTACATAGACTGTTGATGATACAGTGCGATGACATTCATATTTAACTTATTCTATGAAGCTCACCAACTTTATGTTGACCTTTTTAAGCATGTTTTTCTCAGGGAAATTATATGCTCGGATTTCTTGAAGTGCAGTGGGTTATACATTCAAGCTTTTCATTGTGATGCAATTATGGGACAAATGTATATTAAATTCAAGATTTTGAATTAATAACGAGATTGTTTACAAACGACTACAATTAGAGGTCGGTTCCTCTTGTATCTCGCGAGCTGTGTATTTATGAATGTCAGCACCCCTGTGGTATTCCGTGCATTGTTGTTATATATTTGGGTGTTACAGATTCGAACGTGTCGAAACCAGCAAGGGGGAGGAGTAATATGTAATTTACCTGATAGTGTCATGGCTTTCTTTTGAGTCACCTTTCTTTGAATTTAGGCCTCTGTCTTTGTTTCTTTTGGGTGCAATTATTACAAATCACGTGTGGAGAGACATCTCGTCATTGTCTGTATGATCATTTTGAGTCCCGGATGGAAGTGTTGGGGAGTATAATTCTTTAAAATGTGAGAAAAGTTCTTTCTGCATTCAATAAATGCTTCATCACAAACAGTCTTCCTAAGCTTATTCTTAAAAGAAGTGAAATATTTTGATAAAAGAGGTACACATAGGTATGATGTGCTTAAGTTAGATCAGTTGATTTCTGTAGAATGAAATGAGTAATTTAGACTTAGTTGACTTAGGTGTTATCATTTTGACTTACTTAGAGGAATAATTGTGACATTCGGACTTAGTGACTTTGATGTTGCAATTATTTTCATAATATCCTGAAAGAGAGAAGTGCGATCATCCGGGACTTCAAACTGACTTGGTGTTGTGGTAAGGGTTAACTGTAGTATTTTTGGATATCTGGATTTATACTCTTAAGACTACTTGTTCGGCTTCAAAAGTTCTGATCTACTCACAGAAAGGATTGCTGGTTTAAGGGGAAGCTAAGAAACATCAACACCGGACATCACTAAACCTCACAAGTCAAGTTAATTATGTATTCTGAATCTAGTTCATACTCGAAGTTTGAAGTAAAGACTTTCGTAACTGGAAAAGAAAAGTTGAAAGCAATGTTTATCGAGGAGTTCTTGAACAGAGATAGAGCTGATTGAAAACCTCTTGAAGAATGAAGGTTAATGAGGAGTTGGAAGAGATTTTGTTGGTGAAGACATACGGTGGGGTGACTTACGGCTGCTTAAAGGACCAATATGATTTATCATTATGTTTGTTCATCATCTTATAAGCGTCAATCCTAGTAGATAATTTTATTTGTGAATATGTTAATAACTAGTGATAAGATTTTTGGTGGAAAATAAGATGTGCTCGAGTACAATTTTACAAGAATTTCTTAGTAAATTCGCAAAATCTTTCAATTAATTGTACTCGAAACCCATCTTATTAACCCTCAATAAGTTGTGGGGGCTAAAATATGTTCATTATGCTAGATTACATCATTTTGTCCACGACGGTTAATCAATTGATATAAAATTTCGAGGATATAACATTTTAGATAAGAGGAGAAAACTGTATTACCTGACTTAATGTATATTGATAGAAGTAATCAATTAAAATGGACTCGATGCACTCCACACTTAGCCAAGTACTAAGATTACGATGCACATGTAAGGAGGGAGCTTTGAGTAGACTGATTAAAAACATTCAAGTGTTAAACCTTTTGATATTTTTATCAAAACATTTGGAATGAAATTTTTCAATGATTTGGTTTAATGGTGATTGGAATACCCTAAGACGACAATGTACTTTAATGTTATGGAGTTATAGGTGGTTAGGTATAGGTATTCAAAATCCCATGATACCAGCTCCAGAACCGGAGGTGATCTACCCAAGGGGATATCCATAGTTTAGTCTAGAAGTCCTTAGGTATGATTAAAATGAGAAAATAAGTGTGATTCGGGAATAATGCGAACTGAGATGGAAGCTAACACTGGAAGATACCCAAATCCAAGGTGTTAGTTATGATAGTCTACCCCCCCACCCGCCCCCCCCCCCGATAAGCATTGAAGGGGTTGGAAGAATAATAAAGAATTGTAGGGATAAAGGGTGAAAAAAGAAGCCTCCACACACTTTGGCAGAAACCGGGTCATATATCATATGTTGTTAGAAACAGACTGTAGGGTGTCCTAACATTGAAGCAGTCAAGGACCCAGTGAGTATGCACACACCCCTACCAGTCACTCAATGTTGGAAAGACTTTGTTTCAATAGTACATCAGATATATCATTTCTATTGACTTTCTCACTCCGAGTTAGTTCGTTAATGGAAAAAGGTGGCACTCAGCTCCAGCTCCGATCACTAAAAATTAAAAGAGCAATATTGAGTCTAGAAGCCAAAAGAGGTCATCCATTAATCTCATTAGTACACTTGTCTAATTATAGCTTGTTATCTCACAAATGTGAATATCAAGTAATATCATTCAGCAGTCTACGCAAGATCCTTGTGGATTTTGCAGAACTCTGGAGTGATTACTTCGGTATTCACAATGGAAGATGGATATCTGCATGAGCCAACATCAAACAAGTCATGGTAGGTGACTTGTGCGATAACTTATGACTTAGCTTGTGACAACTGAGAAAGCAACAATGGTGTGTTCTGTATGAATCACAATTGTTCCGGTTATGGATAATGTTAAAGAATTTTGAATTGCTTAAAACTCCGATGTGTCACAAAACACTTTAGCAAGTGGACAAGACGATTGATTTTCAAATGATTTTCTATATCAATCTGTGAATAGTACCTCATGGTATAATTCTCAGTTATCTGCTTGAGATATTTCTGATAATGAGCAAAAGTGATTATCATATTACAAACAAATTAATTTAATAAATAAACCAAAACCTTCACTTCAACTAATACCACTCTAAAAACCAAATAAGACAACTCTGCGATTTCACCCTCCCGACCGGCCATCCTCCACGAGATCTCTGCCTTAAAACCCACCCAACATTTAACAGCCACCGTCCATATAGGTTTCCCGCTTAAATAGTACCTTCGTTTTTTTATATATATGCCGGTATCTTACACACCACGCATGGTAGTGCGAGGTTCCCTGAATTCCAGTGCTTTCACAACGATCCTAGCACCATGCTCATTAACCCGTAGAAAGAATAAAGGACCTTCAGAAAGGCTGAAATATATAAATTTCAAAGACTCTACGGAGGCTACTTTGATAAGAGCGGATAACGGTCTTTCTCGAATTTGTGATGGCAAGTAATTGATAGTATATACGAATCTCAGAATGACGTAGCACTTAAATTTTCAAAGGACAACAATTCAAGAAGGGTAAATGAGCATGTTGGTTCGAATCACAAATCCACAATGATGAAATAGTATTCCAAGATGGCGAAGAGATGTGTGCTTGGTGTATGATTCTCAAGGATGTCAAGATCACTCAATGTCAAATATAAGTTCAGAAACAAGCTCAATCAGAAATCATTGATCCACTACAACTTACAACAGGTGAATGTTAAAAGGACGAGCTAAAGGACTAAAGACAAAGCATTGGTATGCTAGGATTAATGTTGTAAAATGGAGTGATCCATTAGGGGAATATGTTGAAAACACAAAAAGTGTCGGTCACTTCCAAGTTGTAATCGGTCTTAGCTCGTAGTTTGTGTAATGTTAAGTATAGAAAGCTAATCAGACACATGGCATTGGAAGCACATCGTTTAGCGCCCATGGGCCGCTCAGCCGCTTCATGTAACTTTATAAGCCCTCTCCTAGCCTTGGAGTGGGGTTGTTTGTTTTCACTTTTTTCATTTTCAAATAGTAATAACACTTAATCCATTTTCTATACTTTCTCTCGAAAACATCACACCTCACTTCTCTCTCTCTCTTGTATTCTTGGTTGATTCATTAGAATTACATGTTTCTTTAGAATACTCCGCATCTTGACTTTTGAAAACACGTACATCAACGTGTATACTACCGCATTATTGGCTAATTGAAAACTGACAGCAAAAATAATCATCTTTTAACATCTTGGTTTTAAGACATCAACGCGATGACGTATCATTAGTATCTCATTATTCCTTTTGATTCTAGAACGATAAATGACTTAGTTTTTGTAATATATAATCATGTTAAATATCTAAGGTAGTGATGATTTTGAATAATGTTGTTAATTATCAATTATCACAACTGAATCGTATTGTTTATATTTTAGTGAGTTAAAAGGACTTCGGGGTAGATCTCTTGTTTGGTAAGTGATACAATTGATAACTCCTCTAATTCGTGCTCTATTTATACTAAAGGATTGGGTATCAGTTATGGAAAGAGGAATTTGGAAAGTTCAATCATTTATATCAATCATAATCATTTCCTTGTAACTGCAGGAGAAGTACGCCGCACTTGGTAATTTGTGCGCCGCACTTGGTGATTAATTAAATCGCATTCAATTCGTGTGGAAGTGCACCGCACAAAATACATTGTGCGCCGCACTTTGTGTAACAACCCTAAATTTTCACCAATGGAATATAACAACTCGTAATTTTCATCAATGTAATATTCATCTATTAAATTAGATGCACTGTAATATCCATCTATTAAATTAGATGCACTATAATATCCATCTATTATATACTACCTTTTTACAGGAAAATATTTGCTTTATTTTATTATGCAACGTAACTTGCATCTCTAAAGTAAACAAGCTCACGCAACCTCTACCAATGCCATCTATATCTATGTTTATATCATGTAAACTGTTATGGAGATTTTTTAAGCCCATATAGGATATGTTTTACAGATAATATAAATATGCACAACGGAATAATAAGAACAATATATTATCAAATAAGGTTTTATTATCATACGTTTTCACCTTGACCCAAATCTATACTTTGGAACTACTAACTAACTATTAGCTAAATAACTATTAACTAACTAACTACTGTGTACACACACACACGTTTACTAGACTCTCATTGGTCGACTCTGCTATGTCTAAAACCTATGTCTATGATCTCTTTATATAGATATCTCTTTATATAGGAAAGATCGAATGAAATACAAAGGGAAGTATAAGGAAATAGATAAGGGAAACTATTTAAATTACATTAAAACCTCTTAATATGTGTCCCTAATTACCTGTAAGTATTTACCAAATCTTCATATTTCTCCACGAGCTTATAGAGTTTTATAATGACGACTTTGATCCTTTTGTTTCATTCTTTTATTCAGTTTGTCTCATCAAATCAAGAATCCCAACATAAACATCCTAATATGTCAAGTCTATATCTTAATATCATTTTTACCAAGTACATTATCCATTTAACGTACCATTTACAACGTTACATCAAAACAAGCATTATACGTTTAACGTTTAATTCCAAAAACCAAATTTCATGTCAAAGGCAAATGTACAAACCTTTGAAGGCATGTGTTACAAGGTTATCAATTCAAAATATTGAAATCACATTTTCCATCCTAAATCAAAAGTACAAACTCATAGGGAGCTCAATATACAAGCCAAAAAGCATAAATTCAAATAGCTCATTTCTTTCCTCCAAAATCTAATGATTTCGTCACCACCACTCATTTGAGCTCAATGTACAAGCCAATAAAGCATAAATTCAAACTAGTTCATTTCCCTCTAAAATCTTAAGGATTTTGTACCACCTTAGCACTAATTAAAAGCACTCAATACACCATATTTAAACACTTTTACCTCTCTAATCCCAGCTCCTACCCTAACCCTAAAACCTAAACCCTAACTAGTTCATAATTTTCAGAAATCTGATCCGTTGATAAAGCCTTGGATCTGGGAAAAATCAATAGGCTTTGGTAAAAATACTAGGTTGTAGCCCTATGTCTTTTGATCATTTTGCCGGTTGACTCAACCCGATTCGATGTCAGATGAATTAGTTATAGCTGAAATGGCAAAAGTACGTAGATTCTGCACACCTGTAGTAAATGGCTGTTATCTCTAAATTTTTGTATAGTAACCCCTAAATATGTAAAACTAAAAATTGTAGAGGACTTAAATATCTAACCATGCTCACTGGTTTGAGCTTCATCAGAGTTACGGTTTGTAAATGGCAACCAAATTACCGGGACTGATGTTTGTTGTCCAAAAACAGCCATGTATAAACTAAATAAACACCTCAAGCTCCTCCATGAATCACCACCACCTTTATCTCCATGACCTCACCACCACATCACCATTACTCCAACACCACATCGATCACCACCTTGTCACCCAACTTGGCCACCAAGTCTTTAAAACCCCTAGTCATCACCCTAGCTCCCTCCATAGCCTTCCACCATTCAATCCTACTATCCTAGCTTGTAATGCTCATCATCATAGCTGCCATGAATCACCTAAGATAGCTAGGACACAAAGCAAAACCCCAAACTTGGGCACTAAGGCTTTTTGAGCCTTATATAAGCCGAATCCAAGCGACCCTTTCAATCACACCTCAAAATCAAACACACACACACTCAAATGGAGTTCTAGCCATTCTCTAGCATTAGTAGAAGATCAAGTGAAGTCCCTAAGCTCAGAATAGAAGCCAAGAATCAAGAGAAAGAAGCCATTGAAGTCGTTTCTAGGCGTACGAACCCAATCTGTTTTAGAATGTTCATAAGACTCTTAAGATCATATATAAACTCTTGTTTGAAGCCTTGAATCCTCAAACCCATGTGTTTTTTATTAAAACCCTAAAAACAACCCGTTTTGATTTTCTAGCTAACGAATCCTTTTTCTAAACTTTTGTTACATTAGAACATCTTATTTTTACTTATTCTAATAAGCTATAACGTGCAAATATCATTTGGAACCCTAATATAAGTTTGCATGGCGTTTTGGACTTGATTTGTAAATGTTTTCATGCATAAGGGTATATATCGTAACTTTTTGAAATTTATAACTAGAGGGGCTGAAAATTTCATTATTCTAAAGTTATAACTATAAGGACCTATTTTGCAAGTTTTAAAGTTAAAGGTTTAATCTATATATACTTAATACATAAAGGACTAAACATGTAAAAGTTTATAAATCAAGGCTATATATTGCCATTTTTGCAAACTTAAAAATATAATGTATAATATTTTTATATATACTATAAAAATATATATTAATATTATAAGACTCGATTTTATTAAAACCCGATACATTTATCATTATTAATCATCGATCGACGCATTAT